>CAJTBH020000210.1:0-14533 GCA_910574055.2 Azolla filiculoides
GTAATTGGTAATTGGTAATTGGTAATTGGTAATTGGTAATTGGTAATTGGTAATTCGTTATGAAAATAATCAATGACTCAATTACTAATTAAATAACTCCAGCATTAGAGATCAATGTCAATTCTTCAATGACTGCTTGCTGTGGTAATAAAGCAGTGTGCAGAATTGTCTGAGCTACTATTTCTGGAATTAACATTTTGGAACGGTCAAAGTTAACATGAACTGTTTCGGTGTCCCAAATTTCTGTATTGACAGAACCTGGACATATTGCAATAACACGAATGCCGTGGCTCCGTTCCTCAATTGCTAGGGTTTGAGAAAGGGCTAATAACCCAGCTTTGCTAACGCAGTAGGCTCCCCAACCTGCAAAAGCTTGTTTGGCAGCTATGGAGGCAATGTTGATTATTGTGCCTTGACCTCGTTGTCTCATTCCTGGCAAAGTCCCCATTATGCACGCAAAGACGCTGGTGAGGTTTAAGTTAATCACCTGCTGCCAATCTTCTAAGGGAGTTTCGCTTAGGTTGGCTGTGTATCCCATGCCAGCATTATTGACCAGAATATCTATGTCGCCAAATTCATGGGGGATCGCCTGTATTTTAGCTTGTACTTGGGAAACACAACTGAGATCAACAGTGAAGGCTTTTGCTTCCACTCCTATTTCTTTTGCTGCTGCTGCTACCCTCTCTAACTTATCTTGGGAACGGCTAACCAAGGCGACATCTATTCCAGCCTTTGCAAAGGCTAAAGCTGTTGCTTTCCCAATTCCACTGCTTGCACCGGTAATCAAGGCGCGTCGTTTCTGATCAAAACTCATGGTGTCTCCAAATTTTTTGGCAGCGTTCTAATTCGCTACCTACCCATAAATTAAATAAATCTAAAAATCAATTGCTGTTTTTATGACAATTGCTATAAGGCCTTGCCATTATGGGTATTATATTCCCTATCATTAGCTTTACCAGTCAGGATGAAAAATATAGACCTGATAAATCAGGTTCTAAACTTAAGGCTAATTACTGAATACTCTGCAAACTAGTCAATTAGATTCGGTTTGTTTGCTGAATACACAATACAAATGCCTATAGCTGCTCAGATTGTTAAGAATCGTTAAGCTTCCATAGGCAATTATAGCACCGTTGATGTACTAATCAGTTAGTAGCTATTATTTTTAGTGCGCAAGTTCTGTAAAGACACCAATTTTGCGGAATTTTTCATAGCGTAGTTGGCGACGTTCAGTTGCGGTTAAACGGTTGAGTTCGTCTAGGTTCTCCAACAAAGCTTTTTTGAGATTGGTAGCAGCTGTCAAGGGATCGGAATGAGCGCCACCAATGGGTTCAGGTAAAATTTGGTCAATAATTCCCAAGTTTTTGAGGTCATGGGAAATAATTTTTAATGCCACGGCTGCTTGAGGGGCTTTGCCAGCATCTTTCCACAAAATAGCGGCACAGGCTTCTGGGGTAGCAACTGTGTAAACAGAATGTTCAAACATGAGCAGGCGATCGCCTACACCAATACCCAAAGCACCACCGGAACCACCTTCTCCAATAACTGTACAGAGAATTGGTACATCAAAGCAAAACATTTGCCGTAAATTGTAGGCGATCGCTTCACCTTGTCCTTGATGTTCGGCTTCTATCCCTGCCCAAGCGCCCGGAGTGTCGATAAATGTCACTATAGGCATACCAAACTTGTTAGCGTGTTCCATTAACCGTAGTGCCTTACGGTAACCACCAGGAGCCGCCATACCAAAATTACGGGCGACGTTATCTTTTGTATCCCGGCCTTTTTGATGCCCTAACATGACTACAGGTTGTCCACCCAAGCGACCAACACCACCAACTAAAGCCGGATCATCACTACCACAGCGATCACCATGTAACTCCATCCATTCATCACTAATAGCCTGAATGTAATCTAGGGTACTGGGTCGGCGTGGGTGTCGAGCTACTTGTAATCTTTGAGATGGTGTCAGACTGCTGAAAATTTCCTCACGCAATTGCATTGCCCGTGTTTCGAGTTGGCGAATTTGACCAGAAACATCAACACCATTTTCATCTGCAAGTTGCCGAATTTGATCAATCCGGGTAGCCATTTCTGCTAAAGGCTTTTCAAAATCCAACAGTAGGGGTTTGCGTTCAATAGTTGCCATAGTTAGGGAAGAGGGAATAAGGAATAAGGAATGGGGAATAGGGAATAGGAAAAAGGCAAGGGGCAAAAGTTGGATTAATTTTACCCAGTCCCCAGTTTCCACTCCCCAATCCCCAGTTTCTAAACTAATAATGGTTTAAATCCATGCTTGACGGAAACTTGACCAATATGATCCATTTTGTCTACGGTAATCTGATTGCGTCCCCAAGAAAAGTTTGTGTATAACTTCTCAAATTCCAGCAGCATTGATTCCGCGAAACAAGCAAATAATTGGCGGCCTGGAACTTCCATACTGACAATTTTCATAATTTTCCAGTCAATATCCAGGGAATGTTCCACTATTCCACCATTTAACACATACACTCCAGGATGCTGAATTTTTGTCCCTAAGTTTTTAGGATAACCACCATCAATCAGTAAACAGGGTTGTTTTAACACTATGGGATCAATTTCTACACCTTTGGGCATACTAGCCACCCAAACTACAATATCTGATTGGGGTAGTGCCTCGTGTAGATCCGTAATTTTACCCCGTCCCAGTTCAGCTTGCAGTTCTTGAAGACGTTCTTGGTTGCGAGCTATCAGCAGTAGTTCTTGGACATCTGTTTTTTTATCTAGCCAGCGGGTAACTGCGCTACCAATATCCCCTGTCGCACCACACACAGCCACAGTTGCTTTTGACAGTTCTATCCCTAGTTGTTTAGAAGCTTCTTCTACCTGGCGACAGATAATATAGGCTGTATGAGTGTTACCTGTAGTGAAGCGTTCAAACTCTAATGTGACATTACGGACTTGGCTAAACTGCTCTAAATTAAAGTTCTCAAAAATAATTGAGGAAAACCCACCTAAAGCTGTAATATCAATGCCATGCTTTTGAGCATGAGCCATAGCGTTGAGGATTTTACGGGTGGCAGCTTTGATCCGCCGATTGGCCAGCATTTCCGGCAAAAAGCAAGATTCTACATACCGACCTTCTATTTTTTGACCTGTGATGCTGGTGACAGTGATGTGATCAACAATCTGCGGAGGGGCGCTACACCAAAAATCTAGCCCTTGATCGGCATATTCTGGATATCCCAATTCTTGAGCTACGGATTGAGCGTGTTCTAAACTAGTCAGATGTCCAATTAGACCAAACATTAGTGATATATTAGGCGTGTGCTATGAAAAGCGTGGAATTAATAAGCAATACAAATTTTGGATTTTAGATTTTTGATTAACAATCTGTGCTATTAGACTGCTGTGGGAATAGCCAAAAATACTAAATTATGCCAACTAGGGATAGAAAATAATCTCCAATTCTTAACAATACTACATAAACTGTCACAATCATTTGTTATTTGTAATTTGAGGTAAAAGGTAGAAGTATGCCTATAGCTTCTGTGACGACGTAAGAGTTATACCCCACGCTACCAGGAGTTCAGGAGTATGGCTTACGCCACCCTCCGCTATTAGGAGTCCAGAAGAGAACAAGAAAAAGTTAATTTTTCCCCCTGCTCCGTGCTCCGTGCTCCGTGCTCCGTGCTCCGTGCTCCGTGCTCCGTGCTCCTTAGACGGTTGCCAGTCCGTATGCTGAAAGACGTATGATATCACGAGTTGTAAAGCCGATATTACTTAATGCTTCACCGTATTGAATCATAAAGTCTTCTACTAAAGCTTCTTTTTCCATTGCCAAGACGCGAGCATCATCAGCTACTTGGTTCAGCATTTGCCAGACAATAGGCAGGTTTTGGCGGTTTGCATCATCAAGTTCTGCTTTGGATTCTGCAAAGTGTTCTTTGAGCCAAACTTCGCCAAAGTTTAGATGACTGTATTCTTCTTTAACTACGCCTTCTGTAATTTTGCGGGCAAAGTCATCAGCAACGGGAATATAGATGTTATAAGCTGCGATCGCAAAACATTCAATAATTAAAGATTGAATCAGCAAGCAAGTAACAACGTTACCTGCTGCGGCTGCAGTTTGGAAGTTTTGGTGCAGTCCAGAGAAGAACTCCTTAGCAAATTGCATATCGGGAGTGACTTGTAAATTGCGTCCACAAGCCTCAAATCCTTTTTTGTGGCGGCTTTCCATTTTTGACAGCCGCATTAGTTCTTCTTTGCTTTCTGGCAGCAGTTTAGCCAATGTGATGTAATTCTCATGGGCTTCTTGTTCTCCTTCAATCACAATTGCATTAATACGGCTATATGCGTCTTTGTATTTTTCACTTTGGAAATCGATTTTTTCAATTTCTTCAACAAGTTGCTGCATAATATGTTTACTCCGTACCCTGGATTTATTTGATACTGAAATTCAATTCACCCTCTCAATTTAGGGTAATAATCACTGTGGTTTAATTTAACTTAACAAGAAATTATGGTAATTAGATTAGTTTTTACCAAGGAGCGACCCTTTAGGGGGAAACTACACGCTACAAATGAAATAAACACATCCTTCCTTGTTCCTGTTCCCTATTCCTTGTTATCTATAGTCAGACTAAGAAAAACCAATGCTTTTGGAGCAATAACCCATGTCCAAACGAACCTGCAATTGGAAAAACACGAATTTTTGGAGCCTGGTACTGTTATTACTAGGAGCATTCATCGTTTTACTGCCTTTGATAATGGTTTTTCTCACCTCCTTTGCTCCCACAGGTACAACACCAGGAGTTATGGGACAAAATAACTGGACTTTAGCTAATTACCGCAAAACTTGGGAAAGGGGGAAGTTTTTACTGGCGTTTGCTAATTCTACCTTGGTCGTGATCGCAGTTACAGCTTTTCAAATTATGACATCTGCTTTAGCTGGTTACGCCCTCGCTAGGCTTAAATTCCGTGGTAGATAAGCACTGCTACTAATTGTATTGGCAACTTTAGTCATTCCTTTTCAGTTATTGGTGATTCCCATCTTTTTGGTACTGAAATTGGGACACATGATAAACACCTTACGAAGTTTTTCGGGTATTGGGTGCTAATTCTACCCAGTGCGGTAAATGGCGTTGGTATCTTTTTGTTACGTCAATATTTCCAGACAATTCCCATAGAATTGTAGGAAGCTGCAGCAATTGATGGAGCGAACAGATTACAGGTTTTATGGCAGATCATCTTACCTTTAGCACGTCCTGCTTTAGTGACACTGTTTTTGTTCACCTTTATCGGTGAATGGAACGATTTATTGAAGCCATTGGTATTTACCACTAGACCGGAGTTAAGAACGGTACAACTGGCTTTAGCAGAGTTTAAAGAACAATTTACGAACAATTGGCCATTGATGATGGCAGCGGTGACAATTACCATTGTTCCTGTGATGGTGTTATTTCTAATTGCTCAAAAGCAGTTTATTCGGGGTATTGCTGCAACAGGGATAAGGAATTAGTTATAATAAAATATTAAGGATAATCATATTTTCAGAATTTACAGCTTTGTTAAGATATATTTCCTGTCATTAAATATACAAAACCCTAAAAACTTTTGAGGCTTTTAGGGTTTGACTTCAGGGAATTCAGTCTATTTTTCTATAAAAATTGCTGAAAAATTGGATTATTTGCTTTCAGTAAAATCAGCATCAATCACATCATCACCACCACCAGAAGGAGGAGTAGCACCACCATCTTGAGGTTCAGCACCAGGAGCAGCACCACCAGCTTGTTGATAAATATTACTACCTACTGTAAACAAAGCTTGTTGCAACTCAGGTGTCAGTTTCTTGATTTGCTCATCATCATCTTTTGCAACCGCGTCCCGCAGTTCTTTCACCAAACCTTCAACTTTGGTTTTATCAGCTTCGGGAACCTTATCACCTAATTCTTGCAGCTGCTTTTCCGCTTGGTATGCTAAAGAGTCAGCTTGGTTTTTACGTTCAATTTTTTCCCGTTTTTCTTTGTCAGAATTGGCATTTTGTTCAGCTTCTCGTACCATCCGGTCAACATCATTTTTATCCAAAGTGGAAGCGCCAGTAATGCTGATTGACTGTTCTTTTCCAGTTCCTTTGTCCTTAGCGGTGACATTGAGGATACCATTAGCATCAATGTCAAAAGTCACTTCAATTTGGGGAACACCACGAGGTGCGGGAGGAATACCATCTAAGCGGAAAGTTCCCAAACTCTTGTTATCGTTAGCAAATTCACGTTCCCCTTGCAGGACGTGAATTTCTACGTTAGTTTGACCATCAACAGCAGTCGAGAAAACTTCTGATTTTTTGGTAGGAATAGTGGTGTTACGAGGAATAATCTTGGTCATCACACCACCCAAGGTTTCTACACCCAAGGATAGTGGTGATACGTCTAACAACAAGATACCTGTAACATCACCAGCCAGAACACCTGCTTGAATAGCTGCACCAACTGCCACAACTTCATCAGGATTAACAGTTTGGTTGGGTTCTTTACCCAGTACCCGCTTCACTACTTCCTGCACTGCGGGAATACGAGTAGAACCACCAACTAACACAACTTCATCAATATTGCTCTTATTTAACTTGGCATCTCTGAGAGCATTTTCTACAGGAATGCGGCAACGGTCAATTAAGTCTGAACAAAGTTCTTCAAATGTGGCACGAGTTAAAGTCGTATCCAGGTGTTTTGGACCATCCTGGGTAGCAGTGATAAATGGTAGATTTATTTCTGCTTGGGTAACGCTAGAAAGCTCAATTTTAGCTTTTTCTGCGGCTTCAGTCAGACGTTGTAAAGCTTGTTTATCTTTGCGTAGGTCAATACCTTCTGCTTTTTTGAATTGTTCTGCTAAGAAGTCAACAATTTTTTTATCGAAGTCGTCACCACCAAGGTGGGTATCACCAGATGTAGCCAATACTTCAAATACACCATCACCTACTTCTAGTACCGATACGTCGAATGTACCGCCACCAAGGTCAAATACGAGAATGGTTTCGTTACTCTTTTTATCAAAACCATAAGCTAGAGAAGCTGCTGTTGGTTCGTTGATAATCCGCAAAACTTCAATCCCGGCAATTTTACCAGCATCTTTTGTGGCCTGGCGTTGGGAGTCGTTGAAGTAGGCAGGAACAGTAATTACTGCTTGGGTAACGGTTTCACCAAGATATTTAGTAGCATCTTCTACCAATTTGCGGAGAACTTTGGCAGAAATTTCTTCTGGAGAAAACTGCTTACCAGCACCGGGTGAGTCTACCTTGACATTACCACCACTGCTGAGAACTTTATAAGAGACTTCAGTCGTTTCTTTGGTAACTTCATCGAAGCGACGACCGATAAACCGTTTAACCGAGTAAAAGGTGTTTTCGGGGTTCATTACCGCTTGGCGTTTAGCGATTTGACCAACTAAATTATCGCCATTTTTAGCAAATGCCACCACTGATGGCGTTGTCCGAAAACCTTCGGCGTTAGCAATTACCGTGGGTTTGCCACCTTCCATAACTGCTACGCAGGAGTTAGTCGTACCTAAGTCAATTCCTACTACTTTTGCCATTTTAAGTGCTGGCTCCGTATAACTACAAATGAATGGGATTATAATGCACTACATCTTGAACCAACTGATTGAAAAAAGCAGTCAGTCCAGCATGGTTTAGTTTCTCTGGGGTTGAAACCACAAATTACGCTGATGATATATATACTGAACTTGTGTAGCCAGTCCATGAAGGGTGGGTTCCCGAACCTTTGGTAGGACGGTGAATTTTAAACTTTGTTTTTAGTTGGTTCATGGATTGAACAGTTACCACTCTGACTAATGTATGAGAATTAATACGTTCACGAATTGGGGTGAACCGTAATCTCTAAGTCGTATTTGCCGTCAAAATGAGTGAATAGGGAATAGGGAATAGGGAATAGGGAACAGGAAAGAGATGGATATTGCCCTACAATCCAGATTTATAAGGTACAAGATGTGACTATTTAAATTGTGTACAACACTGGGGTAAATAGCGAAGAAGTAATCTATTCACAGTGCTGATTTCAGCAATTTATCGACCGTTAAAATTGACGGCATATTTTATCACCTTTTTCAAGAGTTTCCCAGCATATTTTTTGAATTAATTGGCAACCAACCCCAAATAGCAACGGACTATAAGTTCTTATCTATTGAACTTAAGCAAACTACATTTCGTATAGATGGGATTTTTCTGCCTATAGCAAGATGAACAAAACCCAATTTATCTTGTGGAAGTGCAGTTTCAAAGCGATGCAGAAATTTATTTTCGTCTATTTTCGGGAATATCAAGCTCACAACCCTTGGAGGGGGGTTATTATCTATCCGAGTCGGAGTTTAGATACAGCAGATAATAAAGATTACAGCGAATTTTTTACCAGTCAGCGTGTCAGCCGAATTTATCTCAATAAATTAGGTGAAAGTGCATCTTTGCCTATTGGTATTGGTACTATTAAATTAATTTAATCATCGAAGATCAAGACAAGGCAATTATCACCGCTAAAGAGTTAATCAACAGAACTCAGCAGGAAATCAGCAATGAACAACAGCAGCAGTTATTAGAATTAGTAGAAACAATCTTGGTTTATAAATTTCCCAGGATGAGTAGAAAGGAGATTGAAGCTATGTTTAGTCTAAGTGATTTGAAGCAAACAAAGGTTTATCAGGGAGGAAGACAAGAAGGCAGCTTGGAAGCAAAATTAGAATCCGTACCTAGATTGTTAGCATTGAATTTAACGGTTGAACAAATCTCACAGGCATTAAATTTAACAATTGAAATAGTTAGGCAAGCTGCACAAGGAATACAAAATCAGGATGATGAAAAAAATAGAAAATCAATGTTTAATTACAGATAAATTTTGAATAAAAAAGCCTTGTTTAATTTCGTTAGTTAATAAGGCTTTTCGTTTCATTAAACTTTCAAAACCACATTCCGCACCCTTAACTGTCACAAGCATTTACTACGGAAGTTAAGTCCTCAAAGAGGAGTAAAAGATTACATTAGACCTATTGGAAAATTGTTTCTGTGGTATAATAGAGAGATTTAGATTTTATGTATTCTTGGTGTTCTTTGGGATTGCTAATTCAAACATAACTGTGTAACTCTTCTAAGGTTTGCCTAAAACAAAGACAACCCCCTATTATAACATAAAATTCATTCTGCAAGAGGTCTAATGATTTTGAACCAGGTTTTCCATCAAAAAAACCTAAGAACCGAAATTTTGTACCTAGTCGTATTTATTAACAATAAAGCTAACTTAATAGTGGTAATTTCTATTTAGCTCCAATAAATTCTAGTCAATTCTCCCAGTAATTAGTTCCTATGTACTAAATACATACGTTTTGTTGGGGTGTGACAGTTCTGGGTGCAGAATGTCCGATTAAAAGAAACTTAGCTCACATTCAGCAACTAATAGATGTGGGTGCATCACTCGTAAAACTGAGTAATAGGCAATATTAAGATGTTACTGGTAGTGGCAGAAGTTTACCGTCAGCAACTATGGTTATATGAAAATAAAAAACAGAGTATAGAAGACCGTATTGTCAGTTTAAACCAACCACATATTCGTCCGATAGTTCGTGGGAAAGGAGGAACCTCCTATTCCGGCTTTTTTGTGTCTTTTTATGCCCATTTCTCAAAATAACATCTTTTTTAACTTCCTCTATTAGTAAACATGATGTTTATGATATATCTATATAATACACCCTTATCCTCTCTCCTACCTGACTACCTACTCAATTCTCCTCTTATTTTTTCACGACTTTTTCAGCAAGCCCTAATTATTCGTCAAATTAATAGGAAGTTAGCCAACTATACATATGGAATTAGAAACCAGAATTAGAGGTTTAAATATAGAAGTGATAGAAGCTTTGGGAGAGGTGATATTTGATTTAGATACTGTAGAAGATTTGCAAAATTGGTTAGATAATTTAAATATTTAAATGAGAATATCTGAGCTAAATGACAAAAGTAAAAGTTCCAACTTGCCAAATTTGCGGGTACAGGATGAGTAAATCACGTATAGTTATTATCAATGAACATCCTGTAAATCCTTAAATCATGGATATCCTGATTTAGACAAATACAGAATTTAACCTTTCAAACAACAATCCTACCTTATCCAAATCTTTATCACCTGGTGAGAGTTCCACACCACTAGATAAATCAATACCGCTAGGGTGAATTTGATTTACTGCAGTCAAAATATTATCTGGTGTTAGTCCTCCGGCTAGAAACCAAGGACGAATGGGACTAAATTCCTGTAACACCTGCCAATCTAAAGTTTGACCTGTACCGCCTAATTGTTGAGGATGATAGGCATCGAGTAATAAGGTATCTATATACTCAATATAGTTGGCTGTGGTTTGTAGGTGTTCCAGATTGCGAACTCTCAAGGCTTTAATAATTTCTATATGGGGTAGAGATTGACGCAATTTGTGGCAAAATTCTGGTGATTCATCTCCGTGTAACTGTACACCAGTTAAATTAGATGCAATTACTATTTGCGTAATTTCAGAAATATTACTATTGGCGAAGACACCTATTCTATCAATTTTGTCAGGTATTTTGGCTATTGCTGCCTGAATTTGCTCTATAGTAACGTAGCGTGGTGAGGTAGGTACACAAATAAATCCTAGTGCTGTTGCACCAAGGGATGCAATCGCTATAGATTGCTGTGGTTGAGTGATGCCGCAAATTTTAACTCGCATTTAAGTCTGAGAAATTAAAAATAATCACAAAACTCTACTAAGTTAGATGAAAAACTCTTGCTTTATCCTACGTAATTCTATAATTTTGTAGGCTTACATTCATTTTTTCATTGTAGGAGAATACATCTTGATATCATCTATCTTACTAGCCGCCGCTGCAATTGTTCCCGCAACACCTGTGTGGAGTCCTACAGTGGGAATTATTATCAGTGCTAGCTGTTTTGTTGTGCTTTTATTGAGTTTAGTAAGTAAAGCCCCCAAGGTTGGACCCCAACTCCCTATACTTCCCGTTAGTGTGGCAGGATTTATTGGTGCAATGGCTTTTGGTCATGTGATTGGTATTGGTATTGTTTTGGGGTTGACTAATATTGGTCGTTTATAAGTTCAATTTGATACTCTCTAGCTACAGATAGTAAAAATTTGGCGGTAAGTAAATATCAAATTGCTTGCCGCTTTTTTATGACTGAGGACTGAGGACTGAGGACTGAGGACTGAGGACTGAGGACTGAGGACTGAGGACTGGTGACTGGTAACTGGTGACTGGGAAGATGAGGGAGATGAGGGAGATGGGGAGTAAATTATTTACCTTCCTTTTGAGAGAAGAATCACTTGGTTGAAGAGATAGAAGATAAAGATGACTGTCTTTAGAGATGGAAATCAACTCCTATGTCATCAATATTATTAGTAGTCCAAGCTACTGTTCCCAAGACTGTAACAAGTTGGAACTGGACAATAACAGGAATTATCATTGGCAGCTGTCTATTAGTTCTTGTGCTTGCCGGTTGGTCAATTAGCTATCCTCATGTCGGTCGAAAGATGCCTTTACCTTTTCCAGCATTATTTAATAATCCTAGTGTTGCTACATTCTTGGCAGCGATGAGTTTTGGTCATATTATCGGTGTGGCTGCGGTTTTAGGTTTGACTAATTTGGGTGTTTTATAGGTTCAGGATCGAATCACAGGCTTGGTGTGGGGGAAGAAAAGGATTGTACCAAATTGAGATTCGCTGCTATGGTGTATTAATTTTAATTAATTGTCTATTCTATAAATATGACCTTCGCTAGTTATATATTTTTTATAAACTGGCATTTTAAGGTGCGTAAGGTCTAAAAAATAGATACATTAATATAATGTAATGCAAAAAAATTGGCAAATTGGATCTTTCTTTGGCATTCCGCTGTTTCTAGACCCTTTATGGTTTGTAGTTTTGGGGTTGGCAACTTTAAATTTTGGGGTGGCTTATCAACAGTGGGGAAATGTCACGGCTTGGAGTGCTGGACTCGTAATGGCACTGCTGTTATTTGCTTCTGTGCTGTTACATGAGTTGGGTCACAGCTTGGTGGCACAGTTACAAGGGATTAAAGTTAACTCTATTACGCTATTTTTCTTTGGTGGGATTGCTGCAATAGAGGAGGAATCAAAAACACCTGGTAAAGCCTTTCAAGTAGCGATCGCAGGTCCTTTGGTAAGTATAGTGCTATTTTTGCTGCTAAGTCTAGTTTCTAGTGTCATACCTGATACCACTCTACTAAGTTTTATGGTCAGGGATTTAGCAAGAGTTAACTTGATTGTGGCTTTATTTAACTTGATTCCTGGCTTACCTCTAGATGGGGGACAGGTGTTAAAGGCAGCACTATGGAAACTTACAGGCGATCGCTTTCAAGCAGTACATTGGGCAGCCCGGTCTGGACAGATTTTAGGTTATAGTGCGATCGCTATAGGATTTGCTTTAGATTTCTTTACCAGGGAATTGGTGACAGGTCTGTGGATCGTGTTATTAGGTTGGTTCGGGATTCGCAATGCTAACAGCTACGACCGTGTAACCACATTACAAGAAACTCTACTCAAGCTAGTAGGTAGTGATGCTATGACTCGTGATTTTCGCGTAGTGGATGCAGACCAAACATTGCGGGAATTTGCTGACTTATATCTTTTAGAATCATCTTCCCCTCATGTTTACTTTGCTGCTGCTGATGGACGTTACCGAGGTTTAGTAAAAGTTGATGATTTGCGAACAACGGAAAGAAGTCAGTGGGAAACCCAAACTCTACAAAGCATTGTCCATCCCCTCACAACAATACCCACAGTTAGTGAATCCACTTCCTTAGCAGAGGTAATTAACAAACTAGAAAACGAACAGCTACCTCAAATTACGGTACTTTCTCCCGCAGGTGCTGTAGCTGGTGTGATTGATAGGGGAGATACTGTCAAATGTTTAGCACAAAAGTTGAATTTGCGAATTACCGATGCTGAAATCAAGCAAATTAAAGAAGAAGGTAGTTTTCCCCCAGGGTTACAACTAGGAGTCATAGCGAAGTCTGTTTAGAAGGGCTGGCAACGGTTTAGATTGTTGGATATAAAACAAAAAACCTCAGCTGTACAGCTGAGGTAGTTGGGAGAAGATCAAATGTCAATAAAAGATAGAAAACCGATGTCAGTATTTCTTAACTAGTACCCAAAACCACTAGAACTCTACCGATGACATATCGTGCAGTAACTAGACCGCTTTGTTGAGATGGACGGACATATTACCTCTGGCTTTTAATCGCTCAGTCCTTGAGTATGCCGCTCTCTTGGATTAAGTGATAGGCATTAGTTAACTTATGTAAATAAGTTTAACTACTTCTTTACAGAAGTTAACAGAGGTAAAATGCTGGGACTAACTCTTGACAAAAGTCCATTCCAGAACATTTATGGAGAACATTTATGGGAGCTTGACAAAGAGCTTGAGAAATTTCTTGAGAGTGGTTAAACTTGACCTGAGATAATTTGCAGGCTTCGATATTGACTGTAAATTGTTCATGTTTAAAAGGCCAGGGTTGAACTTTTACCAGACCATCGCAACGTTGCATAATGTCATAACGCTGTCCATCAGGACCCAGACTAATTTCTAGCCATTGTTCATCACCAGGGAGTTCTTGCTAACAGAGAATCAAAGACAAGCGATAGCAACATTGCATAAAAGCATAAGCTGCGTCTACCTGAGCTTGAGCTACTCCTAATTCTTTCTGCAAATTTTGTTGGTGATTGAGTTGTTCATCTAAAAATATATCCTGTTCTGCCAGTCGGCCACGAGCTGGTTCATGTATCCGGCTAATGTGCTTAGAAATTAATAAAGCTACCCACCTACCACGGTAAAGAGCATTTACTCCCAAATTAGCTACTTTGGAGACATCTATAATCTATATTTGTATTAACGGGACGTAAACAAAAATCAAGCCCAAATGTAGCCCAAACTGGCTTGGTAAAAAGCAAACACGTCCGGATTCCAGTTGAACCAATTAATAAATAGAAAAGATATGGCTGTTCTCAACCCTTCTAAAGCTTCAGTAGAAGTATTCAAAGGTTTCTTAGCCCACCTTGGTCTTAATCCTCCAGTCCACTGATGGCAAAGAATAAAAGTGTAGGCACAGAAAACCAAAATAAAATGGCGCAGTCAACTGCTGTTATCTCCAACTTGATATTCGTTGAGTCCTAACCATCCCTTGGCTTCCCTGTAAACAACTTCTACCCAATTTCTTTGAGAATATGTATCAACTATCCATTGGGGTGTGACAATTGCTCAAGAAACATTGGTCATAAAGTAGTCAATATCAGTGGCTTGAGAGAAAGTAGAAGCCTTGATGACGATAGCAATATTCCCCTTTCCAGTTAGTTAAGGCTGATATTTCTACTTCTTTAGTTACTACCCATAATATTTTGGGTTTATCTAACTCCAGTTGAATTTCTGTAACAGCCTCTTGGGGTAAAGTTTGTGCTAATTCATCTAACCTAATTATTGTTGGACTATCCTCTTGGTCACTGGC
>CAJTBH020000211.1:0-10903 GCA_910574055.2 Azolla filiculoides
ATTCAATTTTGATTGATGATGTATCAAAATTTAGTCTCACATCAGGTCATGTAAACTTATTTTTTACTGCTTGTGAGAAATACGGGTAAAATCCTCTAAGGTAAATTAATAAATTTATACTAGTAACTACTTAGAATGTCTCTATTTCAGTTTTATTATTCTCAATCCGAAATCCAAAATCTCAAATTTCCAAACGAATCCCACTCTTTATTCTTAAGAGTGGGATCTGAATCAATTACAGAAAATACATGAACAGCTGGAAACAAAGTTTAAAATTTCAAATCTTCAGCTCGAATGCTTAGAGGTTGAGAACTTTGAGGAGGTGTCATAGGTTGGGCAAACTTTGTATTAGACAGAGCAACAATAGCACGGGCATATTGTGGATCATTGACAGTTGCAATTAGATCTGGATTAGCAGCTAACTGACGTTCTTGAGCCTCCGTCAAATCTAGCTGAATATCAGGTGTAATGCCCTTGTGATTGATATCCGTACCTTTGGGGGTGTAGTAGTGAGCAATAGTCACTGCTAACCCAGAACCATCAGTAAGTTCATGTACTGATTGCACCAAAGCTTTACCAAAAGTTTGACTACCGACAACTAATGCCCGTTTATTATCCTTGAGAGCCCCCGTGAGAATTTCACTAGCACTAGCGGAATTACCATCAACGAGAATAGCTAAAGGTTGGTTTGTCAAGGCTGTGCGATTGGCTTTAGTTTCTTCACTACCTCCCACACGATCTACAGTCTTGACAATGCCACCATTATCTAGCCACATCCGCGCTATTTCAATACTAGCTTGCAACAAACCACCTGGGTTTCCTCGCAAATCTAATACATAGGAATCGACTTTTTTGTTGTTCAAATTGCCAATAGCTCGACGCATTTGATCAGCCGCGTGGGCGCTAAACTCCCGCAATCTTATATAGCCAATCCGACGACCACCCTCTTGTTTAAGAGTGTAATTCACAGTAGGAAGTTCGATAGTTGCCCTTGTCAGCTTCAAATCAAACTGATTTTTTCCTGGTCGTCCCAACCGCAAAGTTATACCAGTACCAGCCTTACCGCGAATTAAATTAGATGCCTCATCCACTTTCATTTTGAGAGTGCTTTTACCATCAATTGCTAAGATCTCATCACCTGACTTAACACCAGCTTTTACCGCAGGAGAATTTTCTATAGCTTCGACAATGGTTAATCGCTTGGTTTTTTCATTGACTTCCATGCGAATACCAATCCCAGAAACTTCCCCAGATGTTTGAGTAGTCAAGGCTGTGAATTGTTTGGGATCCATAAAACGTGTGTATGGATCTCCCAATTTTTGAAGGGCTTCGCGGATCGCTACATAAGCTTGATCATTGGAAGTATAGTCTTTGCTTAATAGGCTCTGCCTGGTTGCTTCCCAATCTTGTTGATTAAATTTGCTATCAACATATTCACGATTCACCAGTTGCCATACTTGGTCAACCAACGCTTTAGGACTATCTTGTAAAGCAGCATGAACACACCGAGTCCAAGCTTGACCAAATAGAGATATAGTGGCAGTTGTTGCCATCGCTCCACCAATTAAGACTGCTTGAAGCGGTGAGTAACGTTTCGCAGATTGGTTCATGTATATCAGATGGAATATTTGTATTGTTGACAGTTTAGCAATCAGTTTTTACTGAGACTTTTAAGTTTTTATACCGTAATTTCAGCTATGCTTAATCCATCGTTTTCTTCCTTTGTAAGGGATGAGTAATCTATTGTCTTTTTATTCAAAATGAACCTTTGGTTTTCCTGGCTCCACTGTAAAAACAACTAAAGCAACATAGTGATACTAGTCACCACTTCATCTTTAAACGTTAAATTCTTTTCCTAAGATAGCACTTCGTTGACTTGATAACAGTACTTTTTAATAGTAGATAACAAAGTTTTATTTTTCTATGTTATGAAGCAGAGATTTACCATCAAATTGTCTATTTCCTTGAAGGCTAGATTTAGAAAGTTGTGGCGGTTGTTACAAAATATTGTTTTTGGGTTGTGTTTTATCTTGTTTAGTTGGTTGACTTTCACAACTATAACCTTAGTTTCTGCTTCCTCAAAGCCAGTAGATGGTTTTCTTGTACTAGGGGGTAGTATTCGCCGAGAAATTCATGCCGCCCAACTAGCAAAACAATATCCCCAAATCCCGATTTTAATTTCTCAAGGTTCTCCAGATCCATGTATTTGGATCATTTTTCAGCGGGAAGCAGCACACCTAGAAAAGGTTTGGTTAGAAAATTGTGCTCATTCTACCTTTGAAAATTTTTATAATGGTGTACCAATTTTGCGAAATTGGAGAGTAAGGAAGGTAAAATTAATTACTTCTGGTACTCATTTCTTCCGAGCCAAGTTGATGGCACAGATTATCTTAGGCGCTCATGGAATTTGGGTAGAAACTGAAACAGTCAAGGAAATCGGTATTCCTGGTAATCGAGAATCTTGGATAAAGACTGAGTTAGATATAATACGTAGTTTGCTTTGGGCGCTCCTCAGTCAAGTCATTCAGCCCCAATGCTCACAGGTAACAAAACTGGTAGATGTAGATATACATAGTTGGCAACAGCATGGTTTTAAGTGTGAACATCAGGGACTGTTGGGGAAATAGGGTCAGCCTTTATCATAATTGGTAGATTGTTCAGTCATAACCTAAAACAAAAAGTATCTTTGCGCCATTGGTAAAACCGTTGCTGGCTCACAAGTTAATAACTCTCCATCTGCTCGAACTTCGTAGGTTTCCGGGTCAACTTGAATCTGAGGTAAAGCATAATTGAATTTCAGATCGCGCTTACTAATTTGCCGAGTTCCGGAAACAGCAACAGCTGACTTTTGTAAACCTAACATTTGGGGAATTTCTTTTTCTAAACCTGCTTGAGAAATAAAAGTGAATGATGTCGCGTGACGCGCACCGACAAAACTGCCAAACATGGGACAGATATGGACAGGTTGAGTAGTAGGAATACTAGCATTAGCGTCACCCATTTGTGACTAAGCAATCATTCCTCTTTTAATAACTATTTCTACTTTGATACCAAAAAATACCGGATTCCATAAACACAAATCAGTGATTTTCCCCTCTTCCACAGAACCAACATACTCAGAAATACGATGGGTAATTGACGGATTAATAGTGTATTTAGCCACATATCTTTGACCGCGGAGATTATCAGCTAAACTATCTCCAGCTAGTCTTCCCCATTGTATTTTCATTTTACGGGCTGTTTGCAATGTTCTAATTATTACTTCTCATACCCTTCCCATCCCTTGAGAATCAGAAGAGATCATACTAAATGCACCTAAATTGTCCGAAATATCTTGAGTAGCAATAGTTTCTTGCCATATGCGCGACTCAGCAAAAGCCACATCTTCCGGAATACTGGGATCAAGATGATGACACACCATGATGTTCATCTAAGATGTTGAGGGTGTAGAGACGAGTCGGGTTAGTGAAAGATGGCCAAACATTAAATTGTCCAGACACTTTAATAATTTCTGGTGCGTGTCCTCTTCCTGCCCCTTCTCTATGGTAAGTATGAATAGCGCGATGTTTAAAAGCAGCATATAGTATCTTCAACATAACTGACTTTGTTCAAACTGCCGGTGTGAATTGCTACTTCCACAGTCCTAGGGCATTCTCTGCCATTTCAAATAGGTTTTTTCTCTCACTTTCACCCAATCATCCCCCTAAATCATGTCTAAACTCTCTTCTTTCCCCTTTATGAGTAAATACACCATCAAACCTTTAACACCATCTTTCAAACCATGGTGCCATTGCTGGGGCAGTAGTTTCTTTCATCAGGTTCTTTGAACGTGAAAGTTACACCGAAACCGCATTATACTCCTTTTTACTCTTGACTTTTGTTTAAGTCCCGCTAAACATTTATTTTCAGAACTTGGGCAACAGCTGCTGCTAACGCCTCTGGTTCTACTGGTTTAGGTATGTGTATTTGAAAACCTGCCGCCATTGCCTGTTGTTCGTCAAGTTCTCCAGCAAATGCTGTTAGAGCGATCGCCTTCGGTATAGCTTTGCTTACTGCTGGAATGTCTCCACCCAAGTCTGACGACAAAGCTCTCATTCTTCTTAACAGTTCATAACCATCCATCTCCGGCATTCCAATATCACTGATCAAAACATCAGGCTTTAACTGTACCCCAATTTGTAATGCTTCTGGTGCTGATGCCGCTGTGGTCACAGTTGCCTCATACAATTCCAGCACAACTTTAACAAAAGCCAGCGAATCAACATCATCATCCACAACCAAAATTTTAATTCCTTTTAAACTTAAAGCTACGTCCTCAAATTGACCATTCGTAACTGTCACTGGCAAGGAAGATATTAACGGTAGTATAACTTTTAAAGTTGTGCCCTGTCCTTCTCCTGGACTATCGGCCTCAACTGTACCACCGTGTAATTCTACTAAATGGCGGACTATTGCTAGTCCCAATCCCAGACCACCAAATTTTCTGGTAGTTGAGCCATCCTCTTGCCGGAAGTGTTCAAATATATGAGGTAGAAATTTACGGTTGATACCTTTACCTTGATCACTAACTATAATATGAGCCATTGAACCAATTTGCTCTAGCTGTACTACTACCTCTCCGCCTTGAGGTGTAAATTTAATAGCATTAGACAAAAGATTCCAGACAATTTGTTGCAAGCGAGCCGGATCACCTCTAACTTTTCCTATATTCGGTTCAATTAGGGTTTGAACGGCAATTTGTTTAACAGAGGCTGCTAAACTCATTGTTTCCAATGCTGCAGAAATTATATCTGCCAAATTAACTGTAGTCACATTCAGAGTTAGTTTGCCTCGGAGGATGCGTGACACATCTAGTAAATCGTCAATCAGGTCAACCTGCAATTTTGCATTACGCTCAATACTTTTGAGGGCTTCATCTGTCTTATCTTTGTCCAGTTTGCCAGTTTTTAACAATTGAGACCATCCCAGGATCGGATTAAGCGGGGTACGGAGTTCGTGGGAAAGGATAGCCAGAAACTCATCTTTAACGCGATTCGCTGTTTCAGCGGCTTCATAAGCTGCTTGCTTTTCTTGGAGGGCATTTCGCAATGCTTCCTCAGACCGCTTGTGGTCGTCAATATCAGTACAGGAACCAAACCATTTGATAATCTGTCCCTTTTGATTGCGTAGTGGAAAGGCTCGACCTAGATGCCAACGATATTGCCCATCTCTAGCGCGACGTAAGCGGTACTCAATTTGATAATTTTGACCTGTGCGAACTGACTCACTCCAAATATCTATACAGATTTGTGCATCATCGGGATGCAGTACAGGTTGCCAACCCCAACCTTGAGTTTCCTCCAGTGTCATACCAGTATAGTCCAACCAACGTTGGTTACAGTATTCTAACCAGCCATCTCCTTTAGCAGTCCAGATCATCTGCGGCATGGTATCTGCCAAGGTGCGGAAGTTTAGCTCACTTTCTCGTAAAGCTTCTCTGGCTTGGATATGGTCTGTAATGTCGGTATTGGTACCGTACCATTTAACAATCTGTCCCTGTTGATTTCGCAAAGGACGTGCCTGTCCCAAAATCCAATGGTACTCTCCACTCCCAGAGAGCATCCGAGTTTCTACTTCATAGTCACTGCCGGTTTGTACCGCTTTAGCCCACAATTCTTCTACCTTTGGTAAGTCTTCTGGGTGAATAATCTGCTCCCAACTCTCAGTTTTCAGTTGTTCTTGCGTTTTACCTGTAAAGTCACACCACCGCTGGTTATAATAATCAACCAGACCGTTAGGTTGTGCTGTCCATACCTGTTGGGGAATTGTTTCCGTCATTAATCGCAATTGATATTCACTTTGTTGCAAAGCTAGTTGCCATCTTTGACGTTCAATTGCTACACCTGCTAGGTGAGATGCTCTCTCAATGAGTTGCAGATCTGATTTTTGAGGAATGCGAACTGTGGGATAATATAGTGCAAATGTTCCTAAAACATGGCCTTGACTGTCCAAAATGGGTGTAGACCAACAAGCTTTGAGGTTATTCGTCAATGTCAAGTCACGGTATTTTACCCATTTGTGATCGCTGGCAATGTCTGAGACTATTACTGTTTGTTTGGTATAGGCTGATGTGCCACAACTACCTACATCTGCACCTACGGGAACACCATTCTTTAATTCTTGAATATATTTTTCTGGTAGACTAGAACTTACGCCAGGATATAATTTTGTGCCTGTATCATTTAGTAACATGATGGAACAGAAAACTTCAGCCAACTGCGCTTCTATTGACTGAGCTAACTTTTCGAGGATCTCAGAGAGTGAATTACCCGTAGCAATTAGTTCTAAAATATGGTTTTGCATGGATAAGAAGGCTTTGGTGCAATCGTCAGATATAGGTTCTGCAACTGGTTGGTTTAGCTTTTGCTTATCCGTATTTGGAGAAATTTCTACAGCTTGATCTTGATTCCAAGTTACTATTAGTTTTTTATTATTGGTAATACAAGCATCACTCCTAGATTGCCGACATTTCACTTTTGTAAAGTCGGTAAATGTGGTGACAACTGCATAGGGAGTAGATTTGTTAGTTTGAAATAAAGGCTGGGAGTTAAGCAATAACCAAACTAGCTGACCAGTTGGCTGATAAAGCCCCATGACGACGTTTTTGCATGGCTTACCTGTTTGTAAAGCAACTATAGGTGGAACTGTTTCTGGCGTAAAAATTGTTCCATCTTCATGAACTATTTGCCATGGAGGTTTAAAGGGAGTTTTTCCCAATATTTGCTCATTTTTATATCCAATTATTCTCTCAGCAGCAGCATTACACGCCTGTATAGTGGTATCAGCAAGCTGGAAAATCATCCCCTCTTCATCAGTAGAATTAATTTCCTGTTGCTCTTGGTAATTGTCCTTTCCTTGCATTGTGTAATTCTTAAAGTTTTAAATGTGTTTTTTCCGAAACATAATGATTTTATCCCTCACTTACTCACGCTCAATCCTATTGAATAGGAATTTCTGGCTAATTACTGTTCATAACTTTGGTATATTTTATTATACTTAAGTAACTCATTAGTAAAAAACAGAATTATGTGACAAAAGGTAAAGTCACCAAACCCCTGTTCCCTTTTGCCCTTCAGCCTCTCTAGTCGTTGATGGCGGAAACCCCCAGGACCGCGCCGGTTCACCTCTTGTCTTTTCCCTGTCGTAAGGACAATTTTTAATGCCAACCTACTTAGTAAGCATTCAGCCATCAGCAGTCAGCTTTTTCAGACTAACGCCAAAAATACCTATTTGATAATTAACCAATTTCTCAAACATTCTGATTCCTGACTCCTGAATTCTTACCATTGTTATTCCCAATTACCCATTAGCCATATATTTTTATCCACACAATAACACTGTCATATCAGAATCCTAAATAGGACTTGAACAAACTCAATGCCCAATGCCCAGTTTCCATGAGTAAGTTCATAAGTCAAATAGAACTTTCATATCACTATCATAGTTAATTCAATTTATTTTTTCTTTTGATTTTAAAATCTTTGTTACCAAATTCAACGAAAGGCAAATAAGTATGGCTCAATTAACCCTCGAAACACTGCTTTGCAAACTCTATTGCTTCTTCTACTGTTGAAACTTTCCCTTCAGCTTGGGCTACAGCGATTTCACTCAATATTTTTCCCACGAGTGGTGAAGCTGGAATATTTAGTGCTATAATCACCTCTCTACCACTAACTAACGGTGAGGGGTGAGCTACCAGATCATCAGGGTTCAGATAACGGTTGATTAAAGGTGTATAAACCAATAGCGGGTTATGGCCAGATTTCGCCTCTATGACAATATCATCTGCTAAGGCTAAGGTGATTATACTAGTAAACATAACTCCCACCTCCTGAAACAAAAAATACTGTTCTCGTAGGGAAAGATTAATTCTTTTAAACTGCGGGAACAGTCGCAGGACGGTAATAACAGCGCGAATTTCTACACGGCTGTAAGTAATGTCTTGGAGTTCCGTTTCTGCAATTTCTGGGTTTTGGTGAACAAGACAAGCTAGTTTAGCAATACCTAACCATGTTGTGCTAACAGTATCACGAACATAGTTTTGCAGTTCTTCTCCTAGTTTTGACCAATTTTCACTAATCAAATGTGCTGCTTGATCAACTGCCGTTAATTTTAGCACGTTTTCATGTATAGCATTTTGGAAGACATAGCTTAATAAGCCATCTTCCCACGCGCTGATTAGCCACGGTGTACCCTGAGAACTGGCTAAGAGATAACCAATTTCTACCCGCACTCTTTCAGGTGCAACTTGATTAATATCTGCTGCTAAGGTACGAATATTAGCTTGGGTAGATGGTTCAATGGTAAAGCCAAGTTGGGAAGCTTGACGATAAGCCCGCATTAATCGCAAAGGGTCATCTTGCAAATTGGCACGTGATATCATGCGTAATATACCAGTTGCTATGTCTGCATAGCCTTGGAGGGGGTCAATAATTTCCTGGGTATGGGGATTATACGCGATCGCATTAATTGTAAAATCCCTTCTATGTAAATCAGTGAATAAACTATCTCCTTCCTGTTGGGCAAAATCAACGGTAGCATGGGGAAACACCACACGGGCAATGTTTCTTTCTGCGTCGAGTAAGACAAAACCAGCTTGATAATGTTTGGCGATCGCACATGCTACTTTGATTGCATCATCTGGGATAATAAAATCTAAATCTAAATATTCCGCACTCCTACCCAAAATCGCATCTCGCACTGCCCCACCAACCATATAAACAGGTTTTGGCAACCACTCCAAACTGAAAGGCCAATTTTGGGCATCTAAACGAGAAACAACAAAATCACTCATTGTAATAGACCTCTTACAGAATTAACTTTATGTTATAAAAGGGGGTTGTCTTTGTTTTAGCCAAAAGTTAGAGTTACAGGGTTATGTTTGAATTAGGGAGCGCAAGGAATACCAACAATACATAGAATCTAAAACTCCCCATCATACCACATAAACAATTTTGCAATAAGTCTAATAAAAATCAATCCACTAACTAATGCCTAACATTTTTCCGTGAGCTACATTAAGTATAAAGGTTCCTGGAGTTGGTTCTATTATGTGTATTTGTGTGAACTGCCACTATGTAGACCGTTGTGTAACCTACAATGCTGTAGAAAGTCAGCATCAACAACCCCACCTGACTGAAACCCCAGATCTTGATCCCAACGAACCCTCCATCAATGTCAATATTCGCACAAAAGGCGAAATGATTGAAATGGAATGGGATGTAGTTGGTTGTCTCAGCTTTAAAAAAGAAATGGGTAAATGGGCTAAATTGCGTCCCGGTGAATTAGTACCGACTTGAACTTTAGATTTTAGACTTTGGATTTCACCTGCTTTCGATTTTGTAGAGATGTTTACGTAAACATCTCTACATTATTATATAGTTTAATTTCTGTTGATTACTTTATAATCTATATTTGCAGTTACTCTTATAAATAAATCACTTTGACCACTAAACTAGAACTTCTCCCTCCCAGAAAATACGCTTTAGCACTGCACACTACTACACCTGAACTGGGTTTGGTAATTAGTAATTTTGCAGAATATACCCGCACCCATGTTTGGAATTTAGGACGTGATTTATCCAGTCTCATCCATCAATATTTAATTGATTTAATTGAACCCCAAACCTGGACAGATTTGGCTTTTATTGCCGTTGCTAAAGGTCCAGGAGGTTTTACAGGCAGTCGGATTGGTGTAGTAACAGCTAGGACTTTAGGACAACAGTTAGAAATTCCCGTATTTCCAATTTCTACTTTAGCAGCAGTAGCTTGGTATGAAAACAGTAAAAATCCCAATACTCAACCAATTATTGCTGTAGAGATGCCAGCACAAAGAGCGCAAGTTTTTGGCGCGATTTATCAAATGGCTCCTGATAATTCAGGAATCATAACTTTATTACCAGATACAGTATTCACACCAAAAGTATGGCAAGGAACTTTAGCAAATTGGCATAGTGAATATCAATTAATCAAAGCCACATCAAGTTTAGCAGCCACTGTAACAAGTATTTTGGAATTAGCTTATTTAGATTGGCGACAAGATAAATGTCCCCATTGGTCAGAAGCATTACCATATTATGGACAGCATCCTGTAGATGTTTAATAATAGAAGCAATAGTTGAATTAGTGGGTTTAAGATTATGACACTGACTCAAGATACTCCACCTCTGGAAAACGGCAATAGACTTACCCGCATGGAATTTGAACGTCGCTATCATACAATGCCAGATGTCAAAAAAGCTAACTTAATTGAGCGAATTCTTTATATAGCACCACCTGTCAGACAATGCCAGATGTCAAAAGAACCGATTTAGTTGAACGAACTGTTTATATAGCACCACCTGTCAGATATAAAATTCATGGTGAACCTCATTCTAATATTATGGCTTGGTTGGGTTTTTACACTGCATATTATATAGGAGTGGAAATAGCTAATAATGCTAGTGTTAGATTCGATATAGTATAGATAACGGGACTTAAACAAAAGTTAAGAGTAAAAAGGAGTATAATAGGATTCCGGTGTAGCTTTCAGATTAAAAGAAGCTGATGAAAGAAACCACTGCCCCAGCAATGGCACCATAGTTTGGAAGATGGTGTCATTTGATGATGTATTTACTCATCAAGCAGAAAGAAGAGAGTTTAGACATTATTTAGGGGGATGATTGGGTGAAAGTGAGAGAAAAAACCTATTTGAAATGGCAGAGAATGCCCTAGGGGTGACGTACCACCGATTACACCACTTTTTAAATGAAGCACCTTGGTCCAGTTCCCAAGTCAATATAATTGATGATTATGTCCATAGAAAAAGGGGGAATTTTAGGGATGGAGTAGGAGGAAAATATATTGGAGAAATTGGGAAAAGGGA
>CAJTBH020000216.1:0-18287 GCA_910574055.2 Azolla filiculoides
GTAATTGGTAATTGGTAATTGGTAATTGGTAATTGGTAATTGGTAATTGGTAATTTAAAAATAGCTTTCTTTTCTTTTGGTACTGATACAGTTACTAATCTTCAGTCGTGGTTCTTTAGTAAAATGTAAGCATTAAGCTATCAGCCATCAGCAGTTAGGTTTTTCAGGCTAAATTTAGGCAACATAAGGAACACGCTGCTCTATTACTTTGTCTCCATCCAATTATCACCCGCACGCACATCCACAACTAAAGGTACACTTAAACTCATAGCATTTTCCATCACCGACTTAATTTGTAATTGCAGTTCTCCCCATTCTTGAGGAGGAACTTCAAACACTAATTCATCATGAACTTGCAACAACAACCGCGCTTGATAATTCCTCAAAACTTCATGTAATTGCACCATTGCAATTTTAATAATATCCGCACTCGAACCTTGAATTGGTGCATTTGCAGCAGAACGAAGTAAACCAGCATTATAAGCACCCAAATTCTTTAACCTGCTCAAATCAATATCTTCTAAACTTATGCCTTTTAACTCCTTTAAGCTTTTACTAGTAAAATCAAAATAACGCCTTCTTCCCAAAATAGTTTCTACATATCCTTGAGAAATAGCTTCTTTTTTCACCTTTTCCAAATATGCAAATACCTGGGGATATCGTTCATTAAATCGCCTAATAAATTCATTAGCATTAGCTTTATCTACACCTGTAGAACGTGCAAACTTCAGCGAACCCATACCATAAATTACACCAAAATTAATTGTTTTGGCAAAACGTCTTTCTTCTGATGTCACCTCATCTTTTTCAAAGACTAATTTAGCTGTGACAGTGTGAATATCTTCATTTTGCTTATATGCTTGTACCAGCACAGGTTCTTGACTCAAATGTGCCAAAATTCTTAACTCAATTTGAGAATAATCAGCAGCTACCATCAACCATCCAGATTCTGGTAAAAAGGCTTTTCTAATTTGTCTACTAAAAGCCGTACGAATAGGAATATTTTGCAAATTCGGATTAGAAGAAGATAACCTACCGGTAGAAGTTGCAGTTTGGTTAAAATCAGTATGTAACCGTTGACTTTGGGGATGTACCAACGCTGGTAATGCATCTACATAAGTAGATTTTAATTTTGATGAAGTCCGATATTCAATAATCGCATCAACAAAGCCAGTATTATCAACTTCTTGGAGTTTTTCTAAAGTTGCTGCATCTGTAGAATAACCAGTTTGAATTTTGCGGGAATATTTGGTACTTAAACCAAGTTTATCAAACAGAATATAACTCAATTGTTTGGGAGAATCTAAATTGAATTTCTCACTAGCAATCTCAGTTGCTTGTATTTCTAATTTAGCTAATTCAGATTCCAATTGCTGAGATAGTTCTTGTAGATAACTAGAATTAATTCTCACCCCTGTATATTCCATTTCCGCTAACACTGCTTCTAGCGGTTGCTCGACTTCCACCAATAATTTAGCTAAATCTGGTGTTTTATTCAATTCACAACGCAATTTATCAACTAATTGAAATGTTGCATAAACTTGAGTACCACAATAATACGCTACTATATCAATTCCAATATCAGCAATATTTTTTTGTAGTTCTTTTTTACCAGTTTTGGTAACAATATCATTATATTCTGTTAGTTGTAATCCCAAATTTCTTAAAGATAAATCACTTAAATTATGGGTAGTATCTGGATTGATCAAATAACTTGCTAACATCGTATCAAATACTACCCCTACTAAATTAATTCCCTGACATTTGAAAATTAATCTATCAAATTTGGCATTCTGAAAAGTTTTTGGATAATTAGCATTTTCCAAAATTGGACGTAATGCTGATACCACTAAGTCTAATTGTAAATTATGCCCTATTTTATGCCCAACAGGAATATAAGCAGCTTCATCAGATCCTGTTCCCCAACAACAGCCAATTCCTACTAAAGCTGCATCTCTTGGTTCTAAGGCGGTGGTTTCCGTATCCCAAGCAACAGGTTTTTCTAGGTTAGTACATTTTTGCAGAATGGCAACTAATTCTTGTAATTTATCTTCAGTGTTAATAATACGTATCTGAATTGATGAATCAGGTCGTTTTTCTGTATTAGCTGTATCTTCTCCACTAAAGAACCATAAATCATCATCTTCTTGAGTGGTATTGATTTCTTCTGCCTTTGTTTCTAGAACCTGTCCACCGAGTTTTTGTTGTAGTTCGTTGATTTGGTCTAAAAATTTATTGAATTCTAATTTTTCTAGAATTGGAATTAACTGATTAGTGTCAAAACCTGTTAATTGACAATCTTCTAAATTAACTTCTAACGGTACATCCACAACTATCTGTGCTAAATAACGAGAATGCGAAGCATCTTCTTTACCTGCAATCAATTTTTCTTGTGTTGAACCTGTAATTTCGTCTAATTTTGCATAAATCCCATCAAGGGAATTATAAGTATTTAGTAGTTTTACTGCTGTCTTTTCACCAATTCCTCTAACTCCAGGAATATTATCTGATTTATCACCGCATAGAGCTTTAAAATCAACGATTTGTGTAGGTAATACGCCTAATTTTTCTTTAACTTGTTCTGCTTGAAATTCGGTGATACTATTTGCATAACGTTTCAAAGCTTCAGGACTGAAATTTAAAACTGTAATGCCCTTATCTCCATCAATAAGTTGAAATAAATCCCTATCACCAGACAGAATTTTCACCCGATAACCAGCCGCAGACGCTTTTTGTGATAAAGTTCCCAAAACATCATCTGCTTCATAACCTGGTGCTGTAAAAATCGGTAAGTTTAAACCTCTCAATAACTCATTCAGGTTTTCTAAATCGGGAATAAAATCTTCTGGTGTTTCTAAACGATCCGCCTTATAAGTATCATCCGCTTCATGACGAAAAGTTGGCAATCCTAAATCAAAAGCTACAGCTATTGCTTGGGGCTTTTGAGTGGTTATTACCTCTAATAAGCACTTAATAAACCCAAAACAAACGCTAGTAGGAATACCTGCTTTTGTCCGGAGTCCTCCGTTTTTACCTTTAGCAAAAGCGAAGTAGGAACGAAAAGCAAGAGAATGTCCATCTACGAGAATAAACGTAGGATTATTGCTGATTGTGGAGTCTGAAGTCAAATTATTAAAAGAACTTAGAGGCACAATAAAATTATAGCTGGTTTTTTATGTAAGTATTACTTAGATATATTAGGACTCCTATTAGATTTTTGATAGCTTGCGTGCCGTAGCCATAAAAAACTCGGTACACCTAAATTCTCTGAAACCTGTTTGCCTTTTGCCTGACTACGCAAATAATTATGGCTACGCCTCCCGTCAGGGATACAGATATCAAACCGGTTTTCTATACTGCAAACGGGTGAAAGTTGGACTTATGTCATACTGATAGCGCAGGGTGGCGTAAGCCATGGGTAACGTAGTGCAGTCAAGTATCTCGGAGATTCTTCACTATCTCTTTCAGAGACCCTCAGCGAACATTCAGAATGACACTTTTAAACAGTTTCCAGTATATATATCTTTTTATTACACTTAAGTAATTTCAAAATTTTTATATAAATTTGGTTTGATTGCTGAGCAATGACGTGACATATATAACTTCTATTTGATAATCAAAAATTTATGGTTCTTCGTATTTTACTTACATATTAAGCCGTGAAATATAAATTTATACTTGTAATCATAATGAAATATAGAAACTAAATTAGGTATTTTCACTAAAGCGGTAAACAGAATTTTATTTAGAGTTAGATATCTAGTTGTAACTGCAATTTTTTTGACACAGCAATCTACACATGAACTCTAAATTTTTTAGTACTTTCGCTGCGGTCAGTACCTTAGCTGGAATTGTGGTAACTGCTGGAACTTCTAGTGCAGCTTCTATTAGCTATACTGCTTCTTCTGGTGATTATGCTATCACAAATTTTAATCAAACACTCAGTTTACAGCAATTTGATACTTCTCTTGGTATACTGACCAGTGTTACCTTGGATATTGTTGGCTTCATCAATGGAAATGCAAAATTTGAAAGCTTAAATGCTGCTTCATCTCTAATCAGAGCAAACGTTAGTGCAATACTCAACTTAACTCAGGGTGGTGTAACCTTATTTTCACTTAATCCCTCTAATAGTAAGTCTTATCAAGCTACTGCATTTGATGGCGTGGTTGATTTTGCTGGTACTTCTGCAATCACACTTGATATCATCCTGGATGAAGATGTCGCGACTCGGACTTTAACCAATAATCTAGAATCATTTATTGGTTCTGGTAATGTTAACTTTTTGGTTTCAGCTATAGCTGACTCAAGTGTTACAGGATCAGGTAACATTCTTTCTCAAATCGGTACACTTGCTAAAGGACAACTTACAGTTACATATAACTACGATGCTTCCACTTTGATTAAGATACCTGAAGCCTCCCTCCACTTTACTGGGATTTGTTCTAATTGCTGGGTTTCGTTTGTTGTCACAAGCAAAAAAAAGCCGATTTAAAATCTCAAAGTCATAGATTTCTGTAATTGAGAGATTTTTTCACCCTGTAATCAAATTTAGGATTGAACAGTCTACTGTGTGAATATATTTAGTTATTTTTTATCGTATCTTCTACCAAGGTACGATAAATTGCTATTTTCAGGTAAAATATTTTTTACCTAAAAAACTCTCTATTCTATGCCACAGACTGTTAACCTTTTACTGGAACTTTGATTCTGGGGAACTTATGCATAAAGCATCTGGTGTTGCAAATGATATTAAGCTATTAGTTTTAGATATAGATGGTACGATCGCAGGGCATGACAATCAAGTAAGTGAAACTGTCAGGCAAGCCATTCAAGCAACGCAAGCGAGGTGCATTCAAGTGGCTATAGCCACGGGTAGAATGTATTGTTCAGCTTTGCGGTTTCATCAAGAAATCAATTCTACTCTACCATTGGTAGCCTATCAAGGAGCTTGGATTCAAGACCCAAGTAATCAAAGAATTCATCGTCATTTGGCTGTTTCCAGGGAAATTGCGCAGCAATTACTAGACTATTTTGAACAGCCTGAATTGCTTTCTCTGCTGTCTATCCATTTTTACATCAATGACCAGCTTTACGTGCGGGAAATCACCACTGAAACAGAAAATTATGCCCAACGCTGTGGTGTTACTCCTATACCCGTCAGTGATTTACGTCAAGTCTTAAGTAACGAACCCACTAAGGTTTTAGCTTTGTGTGATGACGCGAATTTAATTCAAGCACTTTTGGGTAATTTACGTATTCAATACACACCAGCAGAACTATATATGACAAGATCTATTGCTACTTTCTTGGAAGCAACTAACCCTGTTGTCAATAAAGGAAGTGCTGTACGTTATCTCGCAGAAGAAGTGCTGGGATTAGAAAGCGATCAGGTCATGACTATTGGTGATAACATCAATGATGTAGAGATGCTGGAATATGCAGGTATTGGTGTAGCTATGGGTAGCGCCCCAGATTCAGTAAAAGCGCTCGCTAATTGGGTAGCTCCGAGTGTAGAAAATGATGGAGTTGCGATCGCAATTGAAAAATTTTTGCTCTAAACATGAGAAAGCGCACCAGCCACTGGCTGTGTTTCGTCTCGGTGTCCTTGCTGGTTCGCTCCTCACAAATCAACTAATATAGCCCAGTAGATTCATCGCGTCAATAGGATTTTATATTTTGGATTCACCCCACGGATAAATCCGGGGGCTTGTACCATCAAAATAATTATTACTCAAAGTTTTTCAGTTGATGTCATAGGAAATAGGGCTACAGGAAAAACCTGAGATTATTTACAACTCAACAGGTGCAAACACGCCTAATTTCGTTTCTAACACAGCCCTCAAGACCAACTGAGTAGCTATTAACAATCCCAGTCTGGCTTGCGCTAACTCCAAAGACTTAATTTTCACTTCACCCCAAATTCGGCAGTGACACCAAAAGCTTTCAAAAGCTTGGCTTAATTTCAATGCCGCTTTTTCCCAATTAACCGAGCTACTAAAATCAGAAACGACCAAATCATCCACCATTTTCACCAACTGATGAATGAGTCGAATCTCCTCTAATTGATGGAAACGTAGTGTTTGATCAGAATTTAACCAGGGTATAGCCTGTGCGGACAGAAAACACTGAACACCAGCATCATTATCTGTCAGTTGAATTAATCCCTCTTGGTGAGCTAATCGTAATAACGAACAGCAGCGTGCGTGAGCATATTGGACTGTAAAGAATGATTTCTTTTTATTTCTCAGGAAAGAAGAGTCAGGGGGCAAGGGGGAAGGGGCAGAAAGTAATATATTATTCTCCCCATCTCCCCATCTTCTCATCTCCCCTTTCATACTCTCTAACCTTAAACTATCGACGGTCAGATTATTTAACCACCACGCTAAAGTAGGATCAGTTAGTTCTATATGAATCCAATCAGGAGGAACTATTTGCACACTAAAAATTTCCCCACAATTTGCTGATAAATAAGCAGCAAGTTCCCTGAGAATTGCCATTCTATGTGAATTTTTAGATGCTGAAATTTGCTGACCTAGACTGGAAATATATAAAATTTTTTCAGCATCTGTGTCTTGATATAGAGGAATTTTTCCCCTTCCTATGCTTAGAATTTCTTCATCCTTAGTATAAACACTTAGAAAATTCAAAAAATGGAGATATACTAATTGTTTATTTGAGGTATACTTCTTAAAAAGTAGCCAATAATGCACGTAGCTATTTGGGGAACTTTTGTGATTATCACCATTTTATCCTGTTCCATCCACCTTTAGATAGAAGTTTAGTCTAGGTAAAGAAAAATGAGAGTAGGATAAAATTTCATGAATAATTGATGTTTAGTGAGTAAACTTTACTACCCTCATTGTACAGTAAGAAGTATAACAAAAGAGTAGATAGCAAAAACTGCTTTGTACTCTTTGGATAGCTGACGCTGTTAGGCGTTAAGCCTACCCTGTTAACACAAAGACACTCCTTGCACCTTTTTATTTAGTCTTTGTCTTCAGCCGAACGCTCTTTGTTACCTATGCAATCTCAATCCTCCTTTTCCGAAGCATCACGGCCTTTTCTAACTTGGCAACGAATTCTTGATTGGGCTCAAGAACACTACCGCTGCCGCACCTTCAGCAAAGATGAGCGCATTCCCGCCAGACCTGGCTTGCTCTATTTAGTCCAAAGGGGTGCAATCCGCATGGTAGGAACAGCCCAAGTTAGTGCCACTGCCAGCCAGTTAACATCTCGACGCATCAATAGAACCCCAGAAGAAGCCTTCTTAGGTTTTGTGGGAGCAGGACAACCTTTTGAAATTGTGGCTCAGTCACCATTCACTCTCCAGTCTTATGCCCACGTTGACCAAACTGCGGTGTTATGGATGTACTGGCATGATTTAGATAACTGGCCTCACTTCCGTCGTGAAGTAATGGATGCCTTTAGATATCAACACCAACGCAAGCTGTTATGGCTCAGTGCATTGGGACAGCGACGCACCATTGACAGACTACTAGGATTCCTCACATTGCTGATTGAGGAATATGGAGAGCCAGCAATGAGCGAAACTGATCCCGATGTAATTCGTGGCTATTGTCTGCCCTTCCCTCTCACTCATGCCCAAATTGGTAGCGCCATTGGTTCAACTCGTGTCACAGTTACCCGTTTAATGGGTAAATTGCGTCAACGTGGACTAATCCTCACCCAAGGGGATAATTTGATTTGCTTGCCAGCAGAGTCAATTAACAGAACCAACTAAAGCGCAATCAGAAGCTAGCTTGAGAGCGTATTAACTTGGTACTTGCTATTTTATAAGCCATAACTAGCAGGAGTCAGCGGATTTTAACAAACCCAGTTTGGGTAATGAGTTCCTGTCCCTGCTCTGTTAGCAGTAAGTTAGCATAAGCAACACCAGCTTGCTCTTCAGTTTGACCATTCTGTTTGACCACCACAAACAGATTGCGGGTAATCGGGTATTTTCCTGATTGAAACGCTTTAATGTTCAATTAATTCCGTTTATCAGGACATTCATTAGGGAGAATAAATGGTTCTTGATAGGGAGCAATGTATTGTCCTGGCATTCGTCCCAAGGGTAAGGGTTTAATCGAACATTGAGGAACAACCTCTGGGGCAGATGCGTAATACATTCCACCAGGACTATGAGCCAACTTTTTTAAGGCTTGGGTGGTCGTGGAGATAAACTCTATTTGGGGGCTGAAAGCTTGACCACCCAAAATGTCTTGAACAAAAAGTTCTACTGTGCCGCCATTATTGATACGACGAGAATACGGCTTGATCGGCAAATTGGGGCCACCAACTTGGTTCCAATTATTGATCTTGCCTGTGTAGATTGATTTAAGTTAGTCTATTGTCAATACTGGGATATTCAGGTTGGGGTTAACGGCTACTGCTAAGCCATCAATGGCTACAGGAATTTGATTGAGTTTAAATCCACGCTGCTGGGCGCGGCTTAACTCTTGATCTAAAATTGGTTGGGAGGAATGGACAAAAGTTAGTTGACCATCAATTAATGACTGTATGCCTGTACCAGTGCCTGGAGCCTCATTACTGGGTTGTACATAACGTAGCCGAAACTCTGGTCTTGCTGCTTGAATTGCAGGGTCAATTGTCAGTCGAATTGGACCCCAAGATGTACTACCTACGTAGTTAAACAATCAGGTGGCGACATTCTTTACAGCAGAGAAGCTGGTACCTTGAGGTTGTGCCGATGTGTTCTGTGGTTGGTTTTGATTACTGGAGCTAGAATTATTTGACTGGGAGCTAATAATTTTATTCAGGTCTACATTTGACTTTCTGCTAAACTAGCAAAAACCACCAGCTACCAATAAAATTGTTGTTAACAGAGATATTGTCAGAACCAGAGTTTCATTTTCTTGAGACATGATGAATTAATCCACTGTTCGATGGGAATAGTCAGAAACCTTATTACAGCAGGAGTCAGGAATCAGGAGTAAAACTCTCTTCCTGTGGGAGCAAGGCGATTTTATGAGGTGGGGCAAAAAGTGTGCTTTTAGCTACGCCAACCATAGATATGGCTAAAATATTTTCCTAGAATTAAAGTAAAATAAATCACATCAAACAAATAAAATTGCAAGACAAAGTATCTTCTCAAAATATCCTAAGGAGACTTGCATTCAATAATCTATGGCTGGTGGGAATAAGCTGCTTAGGTCAGTAATCAAATAAGCGTGTATTGATTAGAATAGAAAATTCTGTTAAATGGGAGTTGCAGGTCTAAAATATTAGACAGTTCCAAGATGGATAAAAGAGGTAAAAATGGAATTACAGAAATTATGCCAACTTCCAGCTATCCATTGACAAGGAAGATGTAACATAATATCCGCATTTTTTTTTTACCAAAATTTAATGTTTCCTTTCATTCTTAAACTGACAACTTGTATCTATATTTTTGTACGGTAAGTGATTTTTATCGATGCCTGTTTTGGGTTTAGTGATCGCACACTTACTTTTTGCCACACCTCACAAAATCGCCTTGCTCCCCTTGCTGTCTAGGTTTCAATTTAGACTCATTGATCTGCAATCTGCTTTATTGTTTTAAACATCTTCTGAAATTCTGAGTTCGGATGCTCAATCCCCATATGAAGTTGAATCAGGTAGAAATTTAAGTATTTCCCCAATTACCCGTAAATACAAATGCCTCTTAGGGTTGGCGTTGACCTGGTGCAAATTCCCGTTGTTGGTATTGTTCTGGTAAGGTTTGGGGATCGCCTGGATAACCAATTGCGCTCGCAGTTATTGGCTCATACCCCTCTGGAAAATTGTATAGTTCTCGCGTCTTGGAAGCCCCTTAAATCCTCCTATTTGGTGGACAAATAACCCTAAGGAGGTAACCTGAATGGTGAGACTACAAACTGCTGCCCCCACATCATAAATAGCATGGCAGTTTGGATTGCCATTTTTCTCATTCTCAAAATTAAGCTTGGCTACCGCAATCATCAACACAGGAGCATATTTCGCCCATACTTGATTTGCTTCAACCAGACAACTGAGTAACTGGTTAAATTGTGTGGGATTTTCCTGTATCGCCACAATAAAATGCCAAGCTTGTTCGTTGTAACAAGACGCTGTCCAACGAGCAGCTTCCAATAAACTACAAATTGTTTCTCCAGCAATGGGTTTGTTAGAAAATGCTAACGGACTCCAACGTTGTTGCAATAATTGATGAATTGGATACTGGGAATTAGAGGGTTTTTCTATGATGAGGTTGTGTTAAATTTTTCAGTTTTAGTTTTTGGGAATTGGCTCAAAATCATACCCAGTGCGCGAGCGATTACGGAGAACAATTTTTACAAGTTGGACTGAGGTATTGCGATCACCTGATGGTAAAAAGCGAATTTTCCCAGCCAGCAGCACCTGTGGGAGAAAATTCAGGTGATAAAAGGGCTTTATGGACTCCAGCACAGCTGGGATCGGTTTCTAATGGCGCGATTAAGGCTCTTGTGGCATCATACGCCAAGGCAGTACCCCAACTCACATCACCACCCCATAACTGTCGGGATTTTTTGGGAAAATCGGATTTGGAATCAGCATCAATATGCTAGGGAACTGCTACTACCATTCCTACAGCTTGTTCTCTACCAATTTCCAAAGTTTTCAGTGTGTACACATCATCTCCTCCTAATAATGTCAGACGTTTTTGATTCACCTGAACTACTTGCAATGCTTTGTCTAAAGTTTCGGTGTTAGCAGCTAACATTAAAACTTCTGCATTTTGCCCAAGCCCCTGTTCTACACTTGTAGCTCCACTAGAATTTGCTTGAGATCAATCAGATTCGCGAGTTACTTCTCGACCCTCAAGTAAAATATATGTCTAATGCTGCACTTGGGTCAGTACCAATAGGTAAATATGCAACAATGCTATAGTTCTTTATCAAGCCGATATGGGCATTATTCAGATATATAACTGCTTCTAGGTCCTTTAGTTTTAGTTTTAGGGATCCTGTGAAGTTAGTGATCGCTTGCTCATAATTTTTAGCAGCTATAGCCCTAGTGCCATCTTTCTTTTTTAGCTAGAGAAATATCGCCATGACTGAATATTTTTTCTCCAAAACTAATACGTTCGCCAATTAATTTATTACTGTTATTAGTTTCATTACAAGTAGTGCCACTTTCATATTTTAGTACAGATTTCTTAATAAAAAACTAAATACGACCACCTAGTATATCTATTGTTAACAGCAGGGATATAACTAAAACCTTAGGTTCATTTTTTTGTTACATAAACTATTTTCAATTGAGTTGAATTTACTATTAAATTGTGCAATCTCTTTCTCCAGCAGCATATTGTATCAACAATCTCTGATAATTCATAACTAGTACCAGATGCTTTTAGAGCATTGAGGATTATATTTCATATATCAATCGAAATAATGTTGTTACAGCAATGGCAATTAAGGCGGTAGCAACTGCGAAAATAACTACTTGCAGAATTAATGCCCAGGCTACTCCTTAACAATGAGAGAGATCAAAAATATAACGACAAAAGTAATTCCGGGGATAATCAATAACTCAAATTTTTCTAACCAGCGTCTAGTTTGAGCAAAAATTAAACCACTTAAAATTACAACGGCAATAGCCAAAGTAATAATGGTGTTTTTAACTAGACTAAGAAGTGTGATCGCTATTAAAGCCCCTTCAAATCCACTAAAAGCAGCCCCAGCTAATAATTCCCATGTAGCAAAAGCCGATTGTACTGGTACTGGTGGAAGTGGCTGTGGGAAGAACTGTGGGAGGCCGTGGAGACAGGGCTTCTAGAACTTCTGCAGCTGAATGAAAGCGTTGATTGGCAGCAGTTAGCAGCATTCTGTCTTCAGCTAGTCTGTCCTTGACAGTGGCTTGTGTGCACCATTTCCACTGATTATTGTAGGCATCAAATAGTTTATTTGCTTCTTCCCCAGTGAGTAAGGTAATGAGGGCAACTCCTAAGGCTTATAAATCTGTAGATGGAAACACTTGATTTCCAGACATTTGTTCCCGTGGTGCAAATCCCATAGAATAAATTCCTGTGGAAGCAGTAGAACCACCAGGGGCATTAGTCACTTGTTTAACTGCACCAAAATCCAAGAGAAATAGTCTACCATCCCGACGGCGCATAATATTGGAGGGTTTAATATCTCTGTGGATAATGCCTTTGTTGTGGATAAAAGTTAGAACTGGGAGAATTTATGTGAGTATTTGTATTATCCCTATTTCCGAAAATTTGCCTTCTTGAACTAATTCTTCTTCTAGATTTTGCCCATCAATATATTCTTGAACTAGATAAGAAAAACTGCTTTTGTTGTCCAGGTTGTAAACTTTGGACGGGTACAGTAAACTTCCATGTTAGTTATTTGTCAATAGTCAGTAGTCAAAAGTAGTTCGCTAATGACTACTGACTACTGACAAAATGTTTATTCTGCTTCAGCTAGGTTGGGCGTTAATGTATCCAATGCAGTTACCACTAGATTCTTTCGTGATAATTTTAACGTATCGCCATCCCATCCAGGGGTAGCAAACTGAGGTAAAATTTCCTGACTAAAAGCTTCTGCTGCTTTGGATCTATAGCGATTGGGATTAAAAATCAGCCACAGGGTTCGCTTGACAACTACACCTTCAATGGGAGTACGGTGTAGCACACCCATTTGTAATTCTTTCGCGATCGCAGAGGTAGAGACAAAAGCAGCCCCTAAACCAGACTGCACTGCATTTTTAATTCCTTCAATGGAATTTAGTTCCATTTCAAATTTAAACCGCCTAGTATCAATTTCACAGCGTGCTAGTACCTGATCAATGACTTTGCGGATAGTAGATTGGGAATCGAGAGCAATGAATTGCAGCTTATATAGATCGTCTTTTTGGATGGTATCTAATTTGGTAAAGGGATGGAATGTAGGTAAAATTAGCGCCAGTTCGTCTTCAGCATAAGGAACAATTTCCAAAGATTCTGTCAGTTCACCGGGGATCTCACCACCGATAATTGCTAGATCAACTTGTCCATTAGCCACGCTCCAAGCGGTACGACGGGTAGAATGGACGTGGAGTTGTACAGCTACATCGGGATATTTTTGTCGGAACATCCCAATCATGCGCGGCAAAAGATAAGTACCGGTAGTTTGAGAAGCTCCGACAATCAAAGTACCGCCTTGAAGATTTTGTAAATCCTCGATCGCGCGGCAAGTTTCTTGACACAGACTGAGAATTTTTTCACCGTAGCTCAGGAGTAGATGCCCTGCTTCGGTTAATTGAGCGCGTCGTCCTCCCCTGTCGAATAAGGGGACATCCAGCTGGCGTTCTAGATTTTGAACCTGTAAACTGACTGCTGGTTGAGAGACGTAAAGACTATCAGCGGCGCGTTTGAAGCTCCCTTCTTGAGCGATCGCTTTGAGAATGCGTAACTGATCTAAAGTGAAAGGAAGGTCAGACATAAGGCTCAACCCACAAACTTTGAAAGGAGCGGATTTGGCAATAAATCAGGGTGGATAGCTTTGTAGCTAGGCATGATTTATGACATTGTTAGATTTGAAGGCTTGATACGAAAAAGACATTACCACAACATCTTGACTAAAATCCTCTTGTGTATAATCTGTTAAAGGTCAAGATGCTTACCAATAGTAGCTTCTTTCATTGAGAATTTTAAATTTTTCATCTGGAATTGAGTTGTGTCTATGATGCCGAATCCTTGGTTCACCACCAGTCATTCTGTGATGCTGGGATTACAATTAGCTTTTGTGATCGCCCACAGCGGAGGCGCTGCTTTGCGTCCTTGGGCAGAAACACACATCGGACCAAGACTATATCGCATTTTGTTTGCATTAGTTAGCTTACCCTTAGCAGTGATATTAATTATTTACTTTTTTAATCACCGTTATGATGGCTTGCAACTTTGGCAGGTGCAAGGCATACCGGGAGTAAAAGCAGTCGTTTGGGTATTGTCAGCGATTTCGTTTTTATTTTTGTATCCTGCTACTTTCAATCTACTAGAAATTGCGGCTATTCAAAAGCCCCAAGTCTATCTTTATGAGATAGGAATTATTCGTATTACCCGCCATCCGCAAATGGTAGGACAAGTGATTTGGTGTCTTGCCCATACCCTCTGGTTAGGCACTACCTTTACTCTTGTTACATCAATGGGTTTGGTATTACACCACTTATTTGGAGTTTGGCATGGCGATCGCCGTTTGAGCAACAGCTATGGTGAAGCATTTGCCGCAGTCAAACAGCGAACTTCAATAATTCCCTTTCTCGCAATTCTTGATGGTCGTCAATCTCTCCAAGGGCATGAATTTCTTCGTCCTGCTTACTTGGGAGTTGCCATTTTTATATTCCTGCTTTGGTGGTCTCACCCTCTGTTAATCCTGGGAACGAGTAGGATACCATGGTAGTTTTAAGTGATCCCCAAAATACACTGAACATAACTAATTTCATCAAATCCCTGCTGTTCAATCAGCCCCAAATTGATGTAGAATATCTTAGAATAGATGTCAGTAAAAGTTAATTAACAGTAAGTAATCTCTTGCCAATTAGTAGCTTTTACTAAAATTGACTCAGATCACACTTCTGGTCTAGAATATTCAGTAAATCAGCGAAAACCTATCCATCCACTTTGATAAAGCTATCAGCTAACCACTATCAGCAATGGTAAATAACTCGCCACTTGTGCAAGAAATCTACTAATCTGAGTAAGGTTTAATAGTTCGCCCTTGGTGGGAGAAATATTTTAAGTTTAATGCTGACTGCTGTTTTATACTGATAAGTTGTTTCACTAAATGTGACAATAACTAATCATCTTTATTTAGGCAACAACGCCTAAAAAGGAGTAGGATTTCTAGTAGGCAGCTAGATATGTCGTTTCATCCTGTAGACCAGATAGCATACACTGCCATCATGATATTCGGATTTAGGCGTTACTGCTCACTTAGGATTCCGTAAACAAGAGTAGCAGGAAGAAAATGCTAACTATGGCGATCATTTTGGGATTAGGATCATTGCTCCCATACTCCTGATCAAGCATTCATCAAAGTCTAAAAACGACTAGGCTTTGAACAGCAGGAAACCGCAATCAGGAGTTGAACATAAAAGAAGCCACCGTGAATTTGATCGCGCTGGCTTTTTTGTCAACCAAATCATAATAGAATCACTTGCCAATCCCTGCTACTGGTAGTTACTTTGATATAAAAACCTTATAATTCAAGAGGCGTCATGGTGTTGTCGGTCAGTGAACGGACATTTACTCAGGAAGTTTTAGAATCTCCGATTCCAGTTTTAGTTAATTTTGAGGCTCCTTGGTGTGGCTTGTGTCGGATCATCCACCCATTATTGCTGCAATTTCAAACTCAATGTAGCGATGAAATAAAACTTGTAGGGGTTAACGCTGATGAAAATTTCAAACTATCTACCACTTATAGACTTAAGTCTCTACCAACTTTACTGTTGATTGAAAAAGGTATAGTCCGACAACGCTTAGAAGCTTTTCGCAGTAGAGACGACTTTCGTATGGCTTTAGAAGAAATTAAACTCAGCTACAGTAGTAGTTATAAAATTTACAATAGCTCAGAAACAGCTGACTTGGAGTGCCAATCGGCGTAATTGTGAACAGGTAACAGGGGGAGGTTTTTCTTCCCAGTACCGAGTACCTAGTACCCAATCCCCAGTCCCCAGTTCCCAAATATAAAACCATGCTTAACACCTCACCCGAATCTGATTGGGTGGGGTATTTTATTATCAATCAGGCCGACATCATTTGTTTGTTGTTCGTGTGAAATGAGGTTTATTTGGTTTATCCTGATTGATCCAATAAAATTATAGCTGTCACAATTATTAATAGTTCCGCTCTGGACAGTTGCCTGTGGAAGAAACTTGTACAGCACTGTCCTAAACTTGTCAAGAATTCTAAAAGTAGGCGTCAGTGATGGAAGCAATCTATCAGTATGCCTGGCTGATTCCAGTATTACCTCTTTTGGGAGCAATGCTGGTCGGTCTAGGGCTAATCTCAAAAAATCAGGTGACAAATCGCCTGCGACAGCTTAATGCAGTGGTAATTATCTCCCTCATGGGAGCAGCTATGGGACTGTCGTTGGCCTTGCTGTGGAGTCAATTTCAAGGACATGAGCCTTATCTCCGCACGCTGGAATGGGCAGCAGCAGGTAATTTTCACTTGACTATGGGCTACACTATTGACCACCTAACAGCCCTGATGTTAGTAATTGTCACAACAGTAGCCTTCTTAGTCATGATTTACACTGATGGCTATATGTCCCATGACCCTGGGTACGTGCGGTTTTACGCCTATCTCAGCTTATTTGGCTCTTCAATGTTGGGGTTGGTCGTCAGTCCCAACCTGGTACAAATTTATATCTTCTGGGAATTAGTAGGGATGTGTTCCTACCTCCTGGTTGGCTTTTGGTATGATCGCAAAGCGGCAGCAGATGCTTGTCAAAAGGCATTTGTAACTAACCGCGTTGGTGATTTTGGCCTACTTCTGGGTATTCTGGGGCTATTTTGGGCAACAGGTAGCTTTGATTTTATGATCATGGGTGATCGCCTGGCGAAACTGGTAGAAACAGGTTCTGTGAGCAATTTTCTCGCCATCCTGTTTGCGATTTTAGTCTTCCTTGGTCCAGTTGCCAAATCTGCCCAATTCCCCCTCCACGTCTGGCTACCAGATGCAATGGAAGGTCCTACACCCATTTCTGCCCTCATCCATGCGGCGACAATGGTAGCAGCAGGTGTATTCCTGATTGCGCGCATGTACCCAGTATTTGAACACGTTCCCGCTGCAATGACCGTGATCGCTTTTACTGGGGCATTTACAGCGTTTTTGGGGGCTACAATCGCTATTACCCAAAACGATATCAAAAAGGGCTTGGCTTACTCCACCATTTCCCAACTCGGTTACATGGTAATGGCTATGGGAGTAGGCGCTTATAGTGCGGGATTATTCCACCTCATGACCCACGCCTATTTCAAGGCGATGCTATTCTTGGGTTCAGGTTCGGTGATTCACGGTATGGAAGGCGTGGTTGGTCATGATGCTGTTTTAGCACAGGATATGCGGTTAATGGGTGGACTGCGGAAATATATGCCCGCCACCGGTATCACCTTCTTAATTGGTTGTTTGGCCATTTCCGGAATTCCTCCCTTTGCTGGTTTTTGGTCAAAAGATGAAATTCTTGGTGCCGCTTTTGCTGCTAACCCCCTGTTGTGGTTCATTGGTTGGGTAACAGCTGGGATTACCGCTTTCTATATGTTTAGAATGTATTTCTCGACATTTGAGGGCAAATTTCGGGGTAATGATGAAAAAATCAAAACCGAACTCAAAAATGCTGCGGCTGGGGCTGCTGAAAAATTAGGTGCTGTGGAACTAGCACCTAACTTTGGACCTGGGGCGATGAAAAAAGGTGAACTAGATAATCATTCTCATGACTCCCACGGATATCACAGCACTTCTCCCCATGAGTCTCCTTGGACAATGACTCTACCGTTGTTGGTGTTGGCTGTGCCTTCAATTTTGATTGGTTTGGTGGGTACTCCCTACGCCAATTATTTTGAGCAGTTTATCTTTTCTCCCAATGAAAGCCTGGCAGAAGTGATGGAAAAGGCTGCGGAATTTGACCCCCATGAGTTTTACATTATGGCGGGTAGTTCTGTGGCTATTTCTGTGGTGGGGATTACTTTGGCGGTGCTGATGTATTTAGCCCAGAAAATTGACCCTGCCGCGATCGCATCTAAAATCAAGCCACTGTATGAATTATCCTTGAACAAGTGGTACTTTGACGATATTTATCATCGTGTGTTTGTGCTTGGTTTGCGTCGTGTTGCTAGACAAGTGATGGAAGTTGATTTCCGCGTTGTTGACGGTGCGGTTAATTTAACTGGCTTCTTTACCTTGGTTAGTGGTGAAGGTTTGAAATACCTAGAAAACGGTCGGGTTCAATTCTATGCCTTAATTGTTTTTGGGGCTGTTTTGGGCTTGGTGATTGTTTTTGGTGTTACCTGATTTTAATGGGGGTGGGCGTTTGTCCGCCCCTAGATTATTTTTTTCACGCAGAGGCGCTCCAGACGCAGAGAGTAATTTTGTTTCGCGCAATCGCTCTTAGCGATCCCGAAGGGTAGACGCTAAGGAGCAAAGGTGCAAAGTTTTAGATTTTGAATATGTGGATACCCAATCCATCCATTAGTTATAGAAGTTACGCATTGACAAAAAAACTCATCCATGAGTCTTAAGCAGCAATGTAGTCGCGCACAACTAAAGTGAATAAGTTCCTTTGCAATTCATACCAATT
>CAJTBH020000220.1:0-48903 GCA_910574055.2 Azolla filiculoides
CAACCCTAATTCTTTCCTTGGCTCTTTCCTCATCTTAACACTATGGAAAGCCAGATACAGACTCCTTTGTAAATTTTCGGACCTCTCTCTTGTAAATTTAGCAGCATTGCCACAGGAGCAAAAGTCTTCTTTGAGAGCAGGGATATAAAGTTTGCAGGTATTGTATCCGACACTAAAACGTATTGCGTCACAACCAGAACCCCAAAACCTCTACGTAACTCCCCTTAATACTACCCGCTCCTTGATAAGTTGCGTCGGCAAATAGGCTAACAAAACCAAGTAAAATCACAAACTTCAAAGCTGCTGCTTTCTCTGGTATACCCTATATCTGTTAATTGCTACCTCAACAATTAAAACACGGGATACTACGAAAAAATGCTTAAGTTTGAGCTTTCTAAAGCTGGACTAATAGTTAACCTTATTCCCTATTTACGCTGCTGTGGGAAATACTCAAATCCAAAATCCAAAGTCTAAAATCTCAAATTAATCATCTTCATATTCTGCCCAAGAATTAGGAGTCTCCGATACTGCTACCTTCAGTTTTACATCTTGTGGTAATCGCTTTTTGGTTTCAGCATAAATATATTTAGCAATCATCTCCGCAGTTGTTTCATATTCAGGTGGTAAAACTTCATTGAGAACACAGTGATCTAAACCTCCTTTAGTAACATCTTTTTTAGCCCAACGTAAGCTTCTAAAATCAGCAACCATCACGGGGTGAGGACAGTATTCTGAAGAATTTAATTGTGAAGATTTTGCTTCAATTTTGACTCTATAAGTATGACCGTGCATTCTCCCACAAGGACCGTTATAGTCCTTGATGTAGTGGGCGCTATCAAACGTAAATTCTGTTAATAATTTCCATTGTGGCATCTTAAATATCACCTATATCGGTTCGATTCATGGACTTACTTGTAAAGACAGATAAATCTTCACATTCAAAGGGAAAGTTTAACCTAAATTTGTACTGATGTGAACTCAATCTTTGCTTATCCCGTATTTCTTAGTAAGAAGATTGTAAGCATCAAAAACAAATCCAGTATATCTATGGCTAGTAGATGTATAATTTACCTGACCTTAACAGCAGCAACCAACTAATCATCAATCTACAGTTGGTGTTAACTGCTATTGAGAAACCTAAATTTACAAAACTACAACTGCTTGACATACAGGATATTGCAGGTAAATCAAGCACAAAATAGGCGTGACAACACCATTCATGAATGGAATTTTGCTCTTGACTGCTGCTGCAAGGTTTGCGTTATTTTCTCTGGGCAATTTTTTCATCAAATTTGAGGAGTACAAATGCTTGAGGTTGTTGTTGTTGTTGCTTCGTTGTTACTGTCTTTAGGCGATTTCCTTTCAACTTTCTTTAATATCATGTACCTCAGTACGTTTTTGGTAGCTTTCATTTGACAACACACCACTCTTGGAAAAAGGACTTTCGCCACTATGCTATTTTAACATTCAATTATCAGGTGCTTTTAGATGGTATTTTAGGTGCGTTACCATACTTACTGGTAGCGTTATCCTCGTGGACATCATCTCATCTCAGTGTAATCTCCGGTTTGTTGTTGGGTCAATTTCATGTATCGTGGAGACATATCAATGCTTTGAGTTGGCAAATACCTAAATTCATAACTTTGTTTTGTCAGTTGTTATTTATTACTACTCATGAAGAACATTGACTACACCATCAGAAAACTAATTTGGGTTTTGGCGATATTTTTACATTTTTTGATCAACCGGCTAAAATCCGGCTACGCTGGTTGCGCTTACTCAGACTTTATAAGAACTTGGGCTAAAAACTCTTGAAGTTGAGTTTTGAAGGTTCGCAAGAAAATTCGGACTTCTAGTAGCCATATTGTTGCAGAACAGAATCACAGATATGAGAATTTCAAGGACAAGGTATGGCAGAAAATGAACGGGACAAAATACGCCACCTATCGCTTGTCCGAGATACAGAAGGACAGCGAACTATCCCCCTGTTAGAGGCTACGTACTCTTTGGGAAGGGATACTAGAAACGCTATTGTTCTCCGTTCTCAGTCAGTATCAAGACAGCACGCAATTTTATTGCGTGCTGTCTTGATACTGAAATAAATATGGGTTTCGGATTATTTATGGTGACTTCAAAGGGAAAAGAAGTACCAAAGGCATATTTATTAATGGCACTAAACAGTTTTCTCATAACCTCCAGCATGGAGACACGGTTGCTTTTGGCAATCCCCAAGCACAAGCTAAATACTATGCTATTTCCAACTTGTCAGAGGAGGCATTTGGCGCTTCTTGTTCATCTGGAGACTTGTCTGGGTTTCTTTTAGCTCAAGGAAATCCTGGTAATCATTTTGATACTCTCATTATTCATGAGACTGGCATTGAAGGATCTGGTGATGCTGTTTTAACTCGATTGGCCTCTTTTCCACAACTGATACCCAATCCAATTATCGAAATGGATTCCGAAGGAAATGTTACCTATTTGAATCCAGCAGCAAGTCGTAAGTTTCCCAGACTCAGGGAAATTGGTAAAGAACAGGGAAATTGGTAAAGAACACCCAATTTTGGCAGAACTAGGGATAAATTTTTGGACAAGCTGTTTATTACTTACCATAAACTGATTTAATTAAAACGTCTATAATTAGATATATTACTGAGGAGAACAAAGCATAAGCAGAATTACGACAGCGAGATCGCTTGCTGCAAGGAGTTGCTGAAGCTGCCAATTATTTACTCGCAGAAATGAACTATGAAATAGCAATACAAAAAGCACTTGCTACCTTTGGCGCAGCTGCCAATAGCGAGCGCATCTATCTTTTTCAAAACCATCCCCATCACCTAACAGGGGACATGGCAATGAGCCTACAGTTTGAATGGACAAAAACTGGCACCCCATCATGCCAACACCTTTGGCAAAATCAGTCTTATCAAACTTCTGGGCTAGAGCGTTGGTACAATAATCTATCAATTGGACAGCCCATTAGCCGACTCCTCCAAGAGTTTCCCACCACAGAAAAACAACTCCTGAGTCGAGACAAAATTCAGTCTATCCTGTTTGTACCCCTGGGATTAGACGAAGATTTTTGGGGCTACCTGGGTTTAGCAGACTGTACCTCTCAGCGTCATTGGTCAACCCATGAAAAATCTAGTGGATTGACCATGGCCGCTATTATCAGCGGCCCTCGTCAGCGTCAGCAGGTAGAAGAAGAATTCGTTACCAAGCCCTGCATGACCTACTTACCAGTTTGCCCAATCGCTTGCAGTTTAACGATCTACTTACCAAAGCAATAGATCAAGCAATTGAAGATTAAGAGCAAAACTGTCTAGCTGTCATGTTCCTCGATCTAGATCGTTTCAGAATCATCAATGACACCTTGGGACACACACTAGGAGACGAATTATTACAAAACGTTGCCCAAAGAATCCGACACTGCGTGAGATTAGGAGACATTATTGCTCGTTGGGGAGGTGATGAGTTTACCCTCCTACTCCCTCAAATCTCTAATAGCGAAGAAGTTATCCAGGCATCTACGAGAATTTTAGCAGCCTTGGAAAATCCCTTTTATTTGCACGGACACGAACTTTACATAAGTGCCAGTCTGGGCATAGCCATGGTCAATGAACAAAGTCCTAATGCTGAAAACCTAATCCAGCATGCAGATGCCGCTTTATACTACGCCAAAGACGAAGGCAGAAATAACTACCAGTTTTATAGAAAATCCCTGAGTACAAAAACTCCTGAACTCTTGAGTTTAGATAAAAGCTTACGCCATGCTCTAGAACGAGAAGAATTTCTCCTGTATTACCAGCCACGGGTTAACATCATCACAGAAGAAATTACTGGCATGGAAGCTCTATTGCGCTGGTATCACCCAGAAATGGGAATCGTTGCTCCCAGCGTGTTTATTCCTTTAGCAGAAGCTAGTGGATTAATTATCCCCATCGGTGAATGGGTACTTAAACAAGCCTGTGCTCAAAATAAAGCTTGGGAAAATGCAGGTTTCCCACCCATGACGGTGGCAGTAAACCTTTCACTCAAGCAGTTTCGCCAACCCAAACTGGTGGAAATAGTAGCAGGGATTTTACACGTAACAGATCTTGATCTGCAATTTTTGGAGTTAGAAATTACAGAAACAACTGCCATTCAGGATATATAATTTACCACAACTGTACCGGAACATTTAGAGGCCATGGGTGTACTCATTTCCATAGATGATTTTGGTACAGGTCATTCTTCTCGTCACCGTCTACAGGTTTTACCACTCCACAATCTAAAAATCGACAAGTCTTTTGTCAGCGAACTGACCACAGATGATAAAGTAGCTCATATCATCAAGGCTATAGTTGACTTAGGAAGGAGTTTAGGTTTAAAGCTGACTTCTGAGGGAGTAGAAAAACCTGAAGAACTAAATTTCTTGAGGTCGATTAATTGTGATGACGTGCGTGCAAGGATATCTGTTCTATAAACCGCTGTCTATCCAACAAGTAACAGAACTGATGTCCAATAAAAAAATGGTGAATTGTAGGGCTATAGTAGTCTGTCAACCCAAAAGTGACGGGTGAAGGTAAGCAGGGGAAGCAGGGGAAGAAGAGAAATTTTTTTCCTGTCATTACCTGTCAAAATGTCTTAGACAGGTAATGACAGCACGGGGTAAATAAACCAACCATTCCAAATCTCTGAAAAGCTCATAACGTATACATTTTGAATTTTTTTGGGGCAGCCTGCTGGAACCAATATTTTGTTAGCTTAGCTCTTATGAAAGAAGGATTTTGAATTCACGGCGGTACTAGTAGGGGGAAAGAACAACCTTTACCCTTGCCTTAAAAAGTCTAATTACTTTTTTCAGAGGAAATACTATGGAGCGTTCAAAAATAGTTGCAATTATTACAGGTGCAATTTCTATTCTTTTAGCTATTGCCTATCTTATTATTGTCCAAATCCTCGATTATCGTGATATGCATCCAGCCCCTATTATGCAAATAATTTTAGATTTGGGCATTGGGCATTGGGCATTGGGCATTGAAAATTACTTTTTTATCCTTCTAGAACTCCTGACTCGTGACTCCTGAATTCTTACAACTAATTTCTCAAACATTCTGACTCGTGACTCGTGACTCCTGACTCGTGACTCCTGACTCGTGACTCCTGACACTCCTTCTATAGCCATAGAGTTTTATCAATATTATTTATTCGATAATCCAATCCATAGAACTATAAGAATAAATTAGAGGAAATATCGTGTATTTATCTAATCAACTAATTCCCTTTTGGTACAAATAACGGTAAGCTATAGCTAACAATATTAAGCAAAGATAAATTTGCCGTATTTTCACCACTAGAATCTACTTTTCATAACTAGAATCTACAGGGATCAACCAAAAATAGATTTCTGTTAGAAATTTTCCATACTAAATATAGAGGTGAATTCATGTTTGAATCCTTGCTAGAGACCGTTTGGTTGGTCCCTTGCTATGCTTTATTAGGTGGTATTTTAGCCTTGCCTTGGTCGCCGGGAGTTATTCGGCGCACAGGGCCAAGACCAGCTGGTTACGTCAATTTAATTATGACGTTATTATCTTTTGTGCATTCCGTTTTGGCGTTCACCGCCATTTGGAATCAACCAGCAAAACAAGTATTAATACCTTGGCTATCCACCGCTGGTTTAAACCTGACTATCAATGTAGAAATATCTGCCATCACGGTAGGTGCATTAATTGTGATTACAGGTTTAAATTTCCTAGCCCAAATATATGCTGTGGGCTACATGGAAATGGATTGGGGGTGGGGACGTTTCTATTCTTTACTAGGATTATTTGAAGCTGGGTTATCTGCCTTAGCTTTATGTAACAACCTGTTCTTTAGTTATGTAATCCTGGAAATTCTCACTTTAGGAACCTACTTATTAGTGGGTTTATGGTTTAGTCAACCCCTGGTTGTGAGTGGTGCGCGAGATGCGTTTTTAACCAAGCGGGTTGGTGACTTGTTCTTGCTAATGGGAGTTCTGGGACTTTGGACTTTAGCCGGAACTTGGGACTATCAAGATTTAGCAATATGGGCGCAAACTGCGAAACTAGACCCCACAATTATTACCTTAGTTTGTTTAGCGTTAATTGCCGGTCCCATGGGTAAATGCGCCCAGTTCCCCTTACATCTATGGTTAGATGAAGCCATGGAAGGGCCTGTTCCCAGTACGATTTTGCGGAACTCAGTGGTAGTAGCCAGTGGTGCATGGGTGCTGATTAAATTACAACCTGTGTTTAGTTTGTCCCCTGTAGCTTCTTCTGCCATGGTGGCCATTGGTGCAGTCACAGCTATTGGTGGTTCATTAATTGCGATCGCTCAAGTTGACATCAAACGCTGTTTATCCTATTCTGTCAGTGCTTACATGGGATTGGTTTTTATCGCGGTAGGTACACAACAAGATGACGCAGCATTATTATTAGTCCTCACTCACGCCATCTCTGCTCCACTTTTAGTCATGAGTACAGGTGGTATTGTTTGGAATAGCGTCACCCAAGATGTTACCCAACTTGGTGGTTTATGGTCACGTCGTCCCATTTCCAGTTTAGCATTTATTGTCGGGACATTAGGTTTAATTGGTTTCCCCCCTCTAGGCAGTTTTTGGGCATTAATGGAATTAGCTGATGGATTATGGGGAACACACCCTTGGTTAGTAGGCATTGTTATTGGTGTTAACGCTTTAACCGCCTTTAGTTTAACCAGAGAATTCGGTTTAATCTTTGCTGGTAAACCTAAACAAATGAGTGAACGTTCACCAGAAGCCATTTGGTTGATGGTTTTACCAATGATGGTTTTATTTGGCTTGGTTTTACATCTGCCTTTACTGTTGCAAAGTTTATCTTTATTACCAAATTGGGCAATCTTAAATAAAGATGTAGCACTACTTTTAATTTGGTCTAGTATCTTCGGTTGCAGTATTGGTGGCGTAATTTATATAGGCAACATTTCTAAACCAGTCCACTTACCCTGGCAGGGTTTACAAGACTTACTTGCTTATGATTTTTACACACCTAAACTTTATAAAATCACCATCATTTTTGGAGTAGCTCAACTTGCCAAATTAGCCGATATAGTGGATCTATTTGTTGTAGATGGCATAGTTAACTTTGTCGGTTTATTCTCCCTACTAGGTGGTGAAGGCTTAAAGTACAGCACCAATGGACAAACCCAATTTTACGCCTTCACTGTTTTATTAGGTGTGGGAGTTTTAGGTGCTTGGGTAACATGGCCTTTCTGGGGTGTGCAGTTCATAGATTTAGTTTTTTAAACACCTATAATTTAGATTGGTAATCCCAATCTACAATAAGAACTGACGTTTTAGTTGTAAAAAATCTAGTGAATACCAAACATCGAAACAAAAATCTTTCCAGAAGAAATTTACTGCAATTAGGCACAGGTTTAATTGGCGTAGGAGTCGCTGTAGGAGTTGGTTCAAACTTAGTTCAACCTGAAGTTGCCACCCCACAAAATATTACTGAACCCGACGAGGCACTACAGGCATTACTGGATGGTAACGACAGATTTGCCAGCAGAAAACGCCGCTATGGACACCAAAGTTATTCACGATTACAGGAAGTTGCCAAAGGTCAAAAACCCTTTGCTTCTATTCTAGGTTGTGCAGATTCAAGAGTACCTTCAGAAATAGTTTTTGACCAGGGTTTAGGTGATTTATTTGTCTGTCGTATTGCTGGTAATGTTGCTACATCAGAAGAAATTGGCAGTCTAGAATATGGGAGTTTAGTATTAGGAGTAAAAGTGATTATGGTACTAGGACATGAAAGATGTGGTGCTGTAAGTGCCACGCTTAAAGGCGAAGAAGTACCAGGACAAATTGGTAGCTTATTACAGGCAATTAAGCCCGGATTGGAAAAATCTAAAGAACAACCAGGAGATAAATTAGAAAACGCCTGTAAAGCTAATATCCTGGTGCAAATTGAGAAATTGAGATCATCACCAGTGCTATCGGAATTAATCAAGTCTAATAAACTCAAAATAGTAGGCGGTTATTACGACTTAGATAGTGGTAAAGTTACCTTAGTAAGTTAATTCATTTAACTCAATTGGTAAAAGGTTTTTTGAATACAAAAACCTTTTACCAATTAGTAATCACCAATTACCAATTACCAATTACCAATTATGCTCAGTGTTTTAATTTGGTTGCCAATTATTGGCGCTGCTATTATCGGGCTGTTGCCAAATACAATCATTCCTAAAAATAAAATTAGACTAGTATCCTTAACTCTGTCATTTTTGGTTCTGTTGTGGAACGGTTTCATTCTCCTCAAATTTGATCTCAAAACTCCAGGAATGCAATTTCAGGAATATTTACCTTGGAATGAAGGCTTGGGTTTAAGCTATCAACTAGGAGTTGATGGGCTATCAATATTAATGTTGGTATTAAACAGCTTCTTAACTTGGATAGCTATTTACAGCAGCAGCCAGAATACCGAACGTCCTCGGTTATTCCATTCCATGATTTTATTAGTCAGTGGAGGCGTTGCTGGTGCTTTCTTGGCGGAAAATTTACTGCTATTCTTCCTATTTTACGAATTGGAATTAATTCCCTTTTACTTATTAATTTCCATTTGGGGAGGAGAAAAACGCGCCTATGCTGGTATGAAATTTTTGATTTATACCGCAGTTTCCGGGGCGTTAATTTTAGCAACATTCCTGGGTATAGTGTGGTTAAGTGGTTCTCCCAGTTTTGCAATGGATGGTATTTTCACCCAAAACCTTTCTGCAGGAATGCAGCTACTGTTATTGGTGGGAATAATTCTAGGTTTTGGTATCAAAATTCCTTTAATTCCTTTCCATACTTGGCTACCTGATGCTTACGTTGAAGCTTCTGCACCTATCACCATTTTATTAGGTGGTGTGTTAGCTAAATTAGGAACGTATGGACTATTGCGGTTTGGGTTAGGTTTATTTCCCCAAGCTTGGAATGTGGTTGCACCAACATTAGCGACATGGGGTGCTATCACTGCAATTTATGGGTCAGTAATAGCGATCGCTCAAAAAGACATCAAGCGCATGGTAGCATATAGTTCCATCGGACACATGGGCTATATTCTCCTAGCCGCAGCTTCTAGCACCGACCTTGCCCTAGTTGGTGCCGTAGCCCAAATGTTCAGTCATGGTATTATTTTAGCCATCCTCTTCCACCTAGTAGGAATTGTAGAAGCCAAAGTTGGCACAAGAGAACTAGACAAACTCAACGGCTTAATGAGTCCTATACGTGGATTACCCCTCATCAGCGCCTTACTAGTTCTCGGAGGCATGGCCAGCGCCGGTATTCCAGGTTTAACAGGCTTTATCGCTGAATTTATCGTTTTCCAAGGTAGTTTTACCAGCTTCCCCATACCAACATTATTGTGCGTAGCCTCTTCCGGTTTAACAGCAGTTTACTTCGTCATTCTCCTCAACCGTACCTGTTTCGGTAGACTCAATAACGATTTAGGCTATTATCCTAGAGTCATCTGGGATGAAAAAATACCAGCCTTAATTTTGGCATCCCTCATCATTTTCTTAGGAGTACAACCCACCTGGTTAGTACGTTGGAGTGAAACCACAACCACAGCAATGATAGCAGCTATTCCTGAAAAAACGGTAATCTCACAAGTGGCATTGAAGTAATGGAAGAAGGAGTTCAGTAGGGAAAAATATAGCAACCTCAAAAACATTTTTCACGCCTTAAAAATTCGTCAAGATTTACAAAATACTCCTACTTCCTAACTTAATCAAAATGCTACAAACGTCAGATAAACCAACAACCAAACTACCACCATCCAACCACGAATTTGCAGAAATAATTCATCGTCTAGAAGCTGGTGGTTCAATGCTGCCAGATACACCGGAAAACTTAATGCAAATCATCGGTATTTATAAAGCTTATGCTGTACCAATGGACTTCTACTGGCGCGACTTACTTTATATTGCAGAAAGAGTATTTTTAAATCCCCTTCCTGCTTTTAAATACTTCTTACCACAAGAATATTTAGACCTGCATAACCATTACGCTGGAGATGATGCTGATTTAAGAATTTGGCGTGGTGTCGCTACCGCACATCCTGAACTTTTGACATTTATGGAAAAAGGTGAAACCACCAAAATGCCAAAGATATTACATCATTTATTCCATGACAGAATTAACATGGAATTCGCCGAAGCTTGTATGCAGGCAATGTTATGGCATCGCAAAATGTATGCCCCTGTTAACCAATTTGATGCACATTTAGATTCGGAAGAATATAAAGCCAACGCTGATCAAGCAATTAAAGCTTACTTCAAAAAAAATCCAGCAATGTTGGGACTTTATAAACTGTTTCCTGATATGTTTTTGGAACAGTGCCGCATGATGTCCTATTACTCCAATTTAGGACTTTTTTGGGAAGTGATGGCACCGATATTTTTCGAAATGTCGGATATTTATGATGAAGGCGGTTTTAAAGGTGTTCCTGATGCCATGAAGTTCTTAGTTAATGGTATCTTTGCCATTGCCGGTCGTCCTATTTATCATCATCTTTATGTTGATGGTGAATGTTATGAAATCATTCCCAAATCAAAAGGTTTTACTTGGTTATATGAAGCCGCTTTACCCTATGTAGAAGCTGTATTTTACCGCACGGCACCATTCCGGGGTACAAAATCATATAATGCCCAAGCTAAACAAGTACCAGATGACCAAAAAGACTTTCATTACGGCATTCTCTACGCTGATGTGTTTCCTGTCGGAACTGCGGGTATTCCTCCCACTTTATTAATGCAAGATATGTTGCATTTTCTCCCGCAATATCTGGTTGATTATTACAAACAATATTGTCGGGGTGAAGATGATATGTTGATACAGTTGGGTGTGACTTTCCAACGTTCAATGTATAATGTGACTTCCGCAGTAATTCAAGCCTTAAGAACTGCACTTTTATATCCGTTAGATGACCCAAATCCTAAGCATCTACAGGCAAATCGGGAGTTTTTTGAAATGCAGTTAAATCGCTTTACTCGTGCTGATTATGGTATGCGTGATGCGGCGAAATTGCGAAGTATTCAAAATCAGGATTATAGATGATACCCACAACCCCCCTTTTTAAGGGGGGCTTTGAATTTATGTATTAACTTACTCAATGACTTCAAAAGAATGAACCTCTAAAAGAGAACCAATCATTGCTGTTGTCATTATATCTTCGCGCACTTTTCCTGTAATTTTGGCTGTTTGTCCTGACTTGAGTAGGTTTTTGTCAGTACTTTTGGGAATTTCATAAATAACGCCTTCGTCTGTAACAAATGTCCAAGCACCAAGCCCAATATTGCGGCGTTCTATTTTTCCTGTAACTGTAATAGTCATAATTAAAACTAGGGAAGAATTTTAACTGTTGACCTCTATCTGGGCTTTAGCCACAGGGATTCTAAACTGTTGCTATACGGAGGGCTAAAGCCGCTCCGTTCCGGTTCCTAGTTTTGGTTTCCCAGATACGAAATCTGGTAGCAAGGGTCAAAACTTGCCTACGCCTACAGACCTTTACTAGGCACAAGCCTAATTGTGTCTCTACTTTGCGAAGGATATTCGCTGCGCCGTTTAAATCAGCATTGATGATTTTCCCCGTACCAGTGCGATATATACCGCGTTTAATTCGGTTTCTGCTTCGTTTCCACCCTTCAGGTTTTTCACCCAATTGAGGATATGTGACCATTAACAATCGGTTCTTTTGACGGTAGTTAGGAAATTTGGGACGAAAATGCAATTCGCCTTGGAGGTATTTATTGTCTAGTTCTTTGAATGACTTGAAAGATTCAAAAACAGACAACAAAACTTGTTGTGCAGCCTGAGAGTGCAAAGCTTGGTAATGTCTATTTAACTTATATTATCTTTTTAAATCATGCTTCCCAATTATCTTTTTCGCCGTGACAAAAAACTGACGCGCATAGTAAACACCGCAATTGGTTAGCTTGTGAAATTAATTCAGAGCAAATGAACTCCAGACTTGCTTTTAAGTCCTTATCAGAATTGATTAGATTTTATTGATTAGATTTTGTTGACATTCGTACAGCTTGCACTCACCTCCTTAATGTGTTAATTATATTAGTATACACATGTTTACTTGTGATTACAATGCCATTCCAGAAAAATCACAAAACAGGTTTTACGACAAATAGAGAAAAACCATTAACCAGTAGTCCGATCTGTTTTAGGGTTGACAAAGATTTAGCTAGAGAATTGAAATCTATCCCTGACTGGCAAGAAGAATTAAGATTGGAATTACCCAATCTAATTTAAGGCTGGAAAATAGGCTAAAGCCTGCGGTTAGCTTTCATCCCCTGGCTGAAGCCGAGGGGTTTTCAGCATATTTCCTATAACTGATAACTGATAACTGATAACTGATTTAAGCTGTTTGTTTGTCTTCTTTTAATGCTAAACGTACCAATCCATAACAAAGTAAAGCATTAACGATGAGAAAAATACGGGCTATGTTACCATCTCCTAGTCCCCAAACAGCAGGGTCATAAATGGCACTGATTGTTAAACAAGCCGCTATGCCAAGGGTAGAACCAACAGCAAACCACTTCCAATTGGGATGTCCTAGGAGGAATACTATCAACACAACAGGAATTAGCACACTGGCAAAAAGAGGATTTAAAGTGCCTGTTCCCTGTAAGCTGTTACCTAGTTCGGGAAGAGAACTGCCCAAAACTCGGAAAGGCCACTGGGGAAGGTCAAAGATATAAAATCCCTTCAGGAAGAAGAGTCCAGAACTACCAAAAATTAAGCCACTAGATAAAGACCAACTCCAAGCGAAGGGGAAGTAAACCCGTAGAAACCAAGCGAGGAGATAGGAACCTACTACCATTAATATTTTAGGTACTAGCGCGATCGCACCGCCATCAATCCAAAAACCAGGGTTGATATAGCCGTTATCCCGCAACCACCGAAAGAAGTCTGGAAAACTAATTTGTCCTTCGCTGGCTAGTTTGACTGCTGCTTCGGCGTTAAGTTGTCCAGCACCGTAATAATTTAAAGCGTCGTCTTGGATAACTCTGGCTGACTGTTGGAGGACTTTTAAAATTTGATCAGGTTCTGTGACTCCAGATGCTTTAATTAAAGCTGCCACACCTGCAACGTGTGAAGAGGCCATACTTGTGCCTTGGAGTCCCAAAAATAGCCCTTGGCCGTTTTCGTCAATGGTCTCCTGGAGAATTGTTCCTGTTTCACTACCACCAGGGGCGGAGATATCTACACCAGCACCAAAGTTAGAGTAGGATGCTTTTTCTCCGTCTGGGCCAAAGGCAGAAACGCCAATTACATGAGGATAACGGGCTGGATAACTCGCCCCATCTGTACTTTCATTTCCGGCTGCGGCAATAATAACTACACCTTTTTTGTAGGCGTACTCAATGGCATCTTGCATGAGTTTACTTTCACCACCACCACCTAAGCTCATATTAATAACATCTGCGCCTTTATCTGCGGCAAATTTGATGGCTTCGGCGATGTCGGCAACTGTACCACTACCATCTGCATTTAACACTTTTAAGGGCATGAGACTAGCTTCGTAGGCGACTCCAGCTACACCATATTGATTATTAGTGGTTTGGGCGACTGTGCCGGCTACATGGGTGCCATGTCCGTTGTCGTCTTTGACTATTTCTGTGTCGTTTACGAAGTCGTAGCCTTTAACAAATTTTGTTTCTGCTAAGTCGCGCACCTGAGTGATACCTGTGTCAATGACTGCAACTGTTATGCCACTCCCTTTAGTGCGAGTCCATGCGCCTTCTATGCCAATTTTGTGGAGGTTCCACTGTTTGCTGTAATATTGGTCGTTGGGGCCAATTAATGAAGGTTTAGGATTTTGATTGTTTTGGGGTAGGAACTGTTCTCCCAGTGCTGTAGTCTTCCCTTCCGGAACTTTCCTGTAAATGTAATTTGGTTCGATGAACTCTGTGGCTTCAGCAAAGGGAGATTTTCTTAAATCTTGCAGCCCTTGGCGATCTCCTTTGATAATATACACATGATCAGCCGCTGAGAATTGGTTATCCAGTCGGGGTGTAATATGATATTGTTGAGCGATCAGTTGCAAATCCTGATTAATCACCAATGCTGGAATATCTTCCCGAAAATCTAGCAAAATTGTCTCAAATTCACCTTTGCTCGCCAATCCCTGGACGTTCAGGAAACCGAACACGACAGTAACTAACCCGATAAGAAACAAGCACAGTAATATAAATCTTCTCATATAAACTCATCAAAGCTTTTTGTCAGTTTGCACACTACCATAACTCAAAATTAAAAGTTAATAATTAAAAATTAAAAAATTCTAGTCCCCAGTCCCCAATCCCCAGCCTCGAAGTAAGAATTATTAATTATTATGGAACGTGGTCTTTTATGGTTGCCCCTGTTAGTGGCATTCTTCTGGTTAGCTTGGCAAGGTTCTCAGGAATATCAAAAAGTTGAAACCTATCGTCTTTGGGCGGAACAATTTGAACGAACCAAGTATGATATTTATGCTGTATTAGGTCAAAAGGGTAATGATATCACCTGGGGTAAACCTACCCCCAAAGGACCGATTAAACTAGAAACTTTTTCTGTACTCGATGTTAAAGAAATTAAGTTTTTAGTAGATGAAAAACAAGTGAAAATCGAAAGTCCACCCCAAAAAGGGCGTGTGATTGAGTTAGAATTTTTGTTTTCTGAACCAGCTAAATCAGTTCGTGTACCTTTTACAGAAACTTCTTTAGCCTCACAATGGGGTAAATATTTTCAGGGAGTTTTACAAAACCTCAATTCACAAAATAACTACACCAGGAGTCAGGAGTCAGGAGCCAGGAGTCAGGAGTAAAACTCTCTTGCTGTCTAGGTTTCAATTTAGATTCTGTACCTCATTGATCTGCAATCTGCTGTATGTATCATTAAACCTGTTTTAGTGCTTGAGTTTGTAACTAAATTTTGTACTTAGTTTACCAGCGAGACGTTTTATGTATTATTTGCTGTTGTATACCGCCACATCTATATTGATTGGAACTTATGCTATAGTAGCGATCGCCGTACCAACAAAAATCGCCCAAGTCAGCACAGTAGGGAACATTAACCGTCCTACCCTCAAAGTTGGTAGTCAAGGTGAGCGTGTTTCTGAACTGCAAGCAGCACTGAAACTTTTGGGCTTTTACACAGGTGCAGTAGATGGTGTTTATCAAGAAGCTACAGCCAGGGCTGTTTCGCAATTTAAACAAGCTGCCGGCTTAAATCCTGATGGCGTTGTAGATGCTATCACATGGCAAAAACTTTTTCCTAATGTATCAATAGTTGCGACCAATATCTCTTCATCTTCTGTCCCACCTATCCCAACTGGTAGTTTGACTGTACCTACCAGAATTAATAATACATCTGCACCCAAACCGATTGCTCCAAAACCAAATGTAACTTCCCGCAATCAAAACAATACTGCCTTTCAGCCAACTCCTCTTAATCAGCAAAATCCCAATATTCAATATACAAAAGAAGGATGGCCGATTTTACGTTTAGGTAATCGTGGTTCAGAAGTCGTGAAGTTGCAAAAACTACTACAAAATTTGGGTTTTTTAAAAGGTAGTATAGATGGAGACTTTGGTATCACGACTGAAGCCGCTGTAAAAGCTGCTCAAATACGTTATGGCTTACAACCTGATGGCATTGCTGGTGGTGCTACTTGGGAGGCTTTTGTGAGACGACTACCCCAGGCACGGTAAAAAAATTCAAAATTCAAAATCCGATGAGATGAAACACTTTTTATTAACTTGGCTTGCTACTGCGATCGCATTACTAATGACTGCTAAAATTGTACCAGGATTTATTATCAAAACTTTTGTAGCTGCTCTCATTGCCGCTATTGTAATCGGTTTAGTAAATGCCTTCATTCGTCCAATTTTAAAGGTATTAGCATTTCCCATAACTCTAATTACGTTTGGTTTATTTACATTTATCATCAACGCCTTAACTCTTTGGTTGGCAAGTGCTATTACTCCAGGTTCTGAGTTTCAAATTAGAGGTTTTATACCTGCTTTTCTCGGTTCTATTGTGCTGTCTATTGTTTCTAGTATCATTAACTATTTTTTCAGAATAGTTGACTGAAGGTCATTGGGCATTGGAATTTCCCTTAGACCCCTACACCCTTTGGGCAATAGCTACTGTTACTACTCCTGCGTCTTCTGGTAAACGGAAGATTTGCTTGGGAACTAATAACCTCATTTGTGAACTAATCTCCGTAGCTGCCAGAATAGCAGAAGCCTCAGCCACACTCGGTGTTCCTACTATTTGTGCAATAATTTTTGCAGGGTTGGGAACATTGACACCAGCGAGAATTTCCGCTGTGAAAGTTTTGAGGGGGAAATTGTGTACTCGGCAAAATTCCCTTAACCCCATTTCTGAAGCTTTAGATTCGATGGTGGCAATACCCGCTATGGCAGAATAGGTAAATTGAGTATCTAGCAAAATATTCTCAATTGCTATACTGATTAACTTGCCTGAAGTTCCCTTTTGACAACCAATCCCCACCCATAAAACTTGCGAATTTAGTAACTCTACTTGCATATTTAAATCATTCAGTGTTACTACGAAGAAAATTTAATATTTTATATGGAATCGCCTCAAAGCCTTATCAGTAGCCGAAAAATTACACTTAAGAATAATTGATTTTTTAGTATTGTGTTTTTAGATACACCCAAAATGATAACTTTAATACTTTCTGAAAAACAAAAGCCGATATATTTAGTACATCTAGCACAGTAGGAAACATTGAGGGAGAAACAAAGCAAAGGTAAAAGGTAAATTACGTCTTCATGTTTACTTTATTTCTACCCTTGTAGCGGAAGCATTTCATCTTGATGTTTCAATTTCTTTTCTCTCCGTCGTAACAAATGCACAAAAGTTACGGCGGGGTTTTGCTCTATTATTCCTGCGCTCCAGCTTGTCGTAAAATTTGGGCAATTGTGCGATAGTTATTAAATTCAGCAATCATTAAAGCTGTATAACCACCTTGGTTTTTTAAATTCACATCTGCGCCAGATGTAACTAAAATCTGCACAGCTTGACTATAACCTTCAGCAGCAGCACACATTAACGCTGTTGCGCCGACTGAGTCTTGAAAATTTACATCTGCCCCTTTTTCTAGCAGGAGTTTGAATACTTCTGGATGGTTGCTGGCTATGGCTTTGACTAAAGCGGTTTTTCCATCATCTGCTAATGTATTAATATTAGCACCGTGGTCAAGTAATATTTTGACGGTCTGGGTATGTCCTTGGGATACTGCCAATGTGAGGGCAACTTCACCAAAGTTTTTCTCATCCATATTTGCGTTAGCTCGCAGCAAAGCTTCAACTATTTCGCTGTATCCCTGAAATGTGGCTACAAGTAGGGGTGTATCGCCAAGATGATTTCTAATTTGTACATCTGCACCCCACTGAATTAAAATTTGTACTACATCAAGGTAGCCTTCGACAACAGCACAGTGGAGGGCAGTTTCACCTTCTTTATCTTGGTGATTAATTTTCCCATGTGCATCTAATAAAGCAGCAACGATATTACCGTGTCCTGCGGCTGCGGCTGCTAATAGCGCAGTGTTACCATCGGGATTTTGTAAATTAGTATCAGCCCCTGCTGACAACAATGTTTGTACTACATCTAAATATCCCAAGTCTGCGGCTATCATTAAAGGTGTCTCACCTTCTGCATCTGGAATATTGACAATTTCACTATTTTGTAGTATTGCTTTAACAACTGCTGTGTAGTCTTGCTTGATGGCTAGTTTTAAAGCTGTGTCATCATCTTTATCAGCGATGTTGGCATCAGCACCGGCAGCTAAGAGGACTTGGACTACTTCAAGATGACCCTTCTGGGCTGCGGCCATTAAAGCAGTGCTGCCATCATCATTAATGGCATTTATTTCTGCACCTTTAGATATTAAAAGCTTGATAATATCAATTTGATTGCTACTAGCTGCCAGCATTAACGCTGTTAAACGATAAGTTTTTCTAGGTAGATTGATCTTAGCGCCACAATCTAAGAGCGATCGCACAATTTCTGTATAACCTAGATTAGCAGCAAACATTAATGCTGTCGTACCATCGTGATCGCATCCATCCACCTTAGCACCACTCGCTAGTAGCTCATACAGCCTTTTGATATTGCCAGTTTTTGCAGCCTTCAGTAATAAATTATCCTTGTTTTCAGTCATAAAATTAATCCCGCTGAGGCGGTTTTTATTTAGATACACTCACGATTTAGCTAAAACCGACAGAAGCCCCACAACTCAACCGAAGGGGAGCGTGGGATGAATGTCGGGTGAATGACGACAGTTATCCGACCAATCTGCGCCAACACGTAATGCTAAAGCAAAATAGCCGCTAAAGCGTAGCGTCTCGTAGAGAGGGAGGAGAACATGGAGGAAATGAGCAAATGTTGTGTGATAGCATTTTATAGCAAATTGATTTCACTGTAAAATGTTAAAAGTCGTTTTCTACCTTCACTGATGACTGTTTTGCGCCACCCAGACAACGGTTCTGTAAACATAAAGATATTGGCTGTTCCATTCATTGCGTTCGTTTCATAATCAACCGACTGTGGCTGTCCAGGTTTGGCTGACAGAGGAATGGGGGTTTCTTTGACCAATTGTATAGGCTGCTCATCCATGCAAATCACCGGACACTTGTGGTCATTCAATAATTGATGCACGACTAAAAGCGGCATCGTAAAGCTTCAACATAATAATTGCTTAAAATTAAAGAACTTTGTGAGTGTGAGAATGTTGTTTAATGTTGTCTTCCTTGGTGACAACTCTGCCTGCATTGAGTATCCGCTTCCGTTCTGTAGAATAGTTCAAATCGGTTTTAGTTGTTCCCACAGGTATAAAGGTTTGGGCTGATTGACGGCGCTTGTAGGTGCGAGCCGCTGAAAATGCCCTTAACAGAAATTCATCTCCGAATTGTGCAGATTCTGGAAATCCTGGAGGTAACAAAAGGTTATCACCTGCCAATATAGATCCCAGATTTGTCCCATAGGCGAGCTTATATGAAGTAGGAATGCCTTTTAAGATAGCTTCCAATGCTGCTGAGGGAATAGGCTCGATAACTTCGATTTGATGCACTTCTCCATCTTCTTTGTAGAAGCACGTTGCCAAGCCAATCACAATGTAATCATCTGCTGTGAGATCGGAAGCATTTGGATAAGAAATTGCTGTTGTCATGGGAAAATTTCCTCAAAATTTAAATCTAGGAAATGGGGACAGGAGATAGAAGGAAGGAGGCAAGAATTAAGTTTTTTTCCTACACTCCTACACTCCTACACCCTATACACCATCTTTTTGGCATTCTACCAACTTGTTACTGCTATCTACTTGAGTATTCTGGGAGATTGATGTAATTCTTTCAGGAATTGGATTCAGGAGTGAAGTATATATTATTAGGTTTACGGCTTAATTTTTAAGTAGTTTACATTCAGTCCTGTAAGCCTAAATTTCTGAATAAGTGACACAGTGGCCAAACCACTAGCGGGCAAAAAACTATAATTTAATTTCACAAAGCAAGTTGCTGAAGGACGGATAATATATGGATCATTACTTGTTTTTAGCTTTTGGTAGTCACCAAAATAACTTATACAGTACAGATAAGACAAACACTGCGTATATGCAAAAAACAGGAGTTAAAGACAGTAATAAATCTTCACTTGAGAATAGCTACTTAAGGTCTTATGCTTTAAAGTTAGCTCATCAGGGAGATTACACTGAGGCGATCACTTTATTAAGCCAACTTATTGATAGTCATCCTCAGAATGCGGTTGATTATAATAACCGGGGGTTGGTTTATTTTCAAAGTGGTGAATCTCAAAAAGCTTTGCGTGACTACAATACAGCAATGCAACTAAATCCTAACTTAGCCAGTGTTTATAATAACCGGGCTAATTACTATGCTGCTTGTGGAGAGTTAGCCGCAGCATTGGTTGACTATGATCAGGCGTTGGATTTAAATCCGCGTTATGTTCGTGCTTGGATTAATCGAGGTATTACGCTGCGTGATTTGGGGCAATACAAAGACGCAATTGATAATTTTGAAATTTCACTGCTGTTTGGTCAGCTAGAAGGTAATATTTGGGCAGAACGTGGTAGAACATATCATGTATGGGGTGACTGGAATTGTGCGATCTCCGATTATTACCGTGCCCTCACACATCTAATTTCTCAAGATACCAACGAAGAAGTTTCTACTTATCGTCTCCGGTTACAAATAGAAAATTGGCTGGATGAACTCCTGTTTTCTCAAAAAACTGATTGGTATAGCAATCCTAAATGAATCATGAGTAAATACTTTTACTGCATTTGTAACTTATAAAAGTTGTAACTTATAAAACTAGAATTTAAAGCTATGAATTACCCTTCATATAGCACTTCAGCCACAAAACACAAATTTATTTGGTATTTTATGTTATCTGTAATCAATTAAGTATTTTCTCACGAATGATTCCGGATTGCTATAGAAGTTGAATATCAATTCAAAATTAAAATTTAAAACTTAAAAATTGGACTGATAGGATTGTATCTGGCTTTGCGGGTTTAATCTGTCACATTTTTGTCAAATGATATAAGAATAAACTCAAAGTTCAAAAAAACATTTTTGAACAAAACATTTTTGAACTTTGATTGCAAATTTAAATTGGTAGATAGCGCCTCTGTATCTTTGATTTGCTAATAGATTATAACTATAGAACTCTGTAATAATTAGCTATTAGCTATTGATACTCATAGAAATTAATTTCCTGTTTATACACATTCCGAATTATAACAGTTGTATAAACTTGCCTCATGGACTCGAATATGATTGTTCGGCATCTTTAAGATCTGGGTTAATCAGTATAACCTGCCGTTGACTAGGATCAAATCGGTATGATTGTTCTTGTCTAATACTTTTAGCTTGACTAGGATCAAAGTTGCGGCTAAATTCCGTCCTTAAACTATTAACACGAGCTTCCATCAGCTTGACTTCTGTGCGGATTTCTCGCAACTTGTCTTGCTGTAACCAATGATATGGTAACAGTTGTACTAAAGCCGATACCGCCGCTGTAATAATCACCAAGTTTACAGTGATCTTGGCAGAAGTTTCCAGTGCCATTATCTGGTAGGAACGTTGGTGGAGATGTTTCTTTGGTCTAGGTACAGATCGACGCTGTTTTTCTGGTTGTAGCGGTGGTCTGGATGGTTGAAAAGCATTCATGATACTAAAAATAGTCTTGCTAACTGAAGGGAGGCACCATTAAAAGCAAACTGGCGCTAATTTTGGCTTGATTTAGCTGCCATATTACTTCATTTTTTGTAAATTTCTACAATAAATACATAATTAAAAAAAATACCTGGCATACGCAGGTACATTTTCTCAAAATACTTTTAGCTCAAAGCCGTAAGATTTTAGAGGCTGTATTCCGTATGTCCAGGATAATTTAGTCGTCTGGGCGTGTCACATCTGGGAGTTACTTGTAAAGTTCAGTAGCCAAACGCCAAGCTAGAATGCCTGGAATCAAAGCCACAGCTAGAGCGATGTACACTTGAGTATCTGATATAGGCATGGTGGAAACCCTCTTAACGTCAAACTAGATGATTAAGACTTCGTTTACTACTTTTCCCTGTTTTGCCAAGATTGGGGAATATCTTGTTACAAGATGCAACAAAAACATGATCTTAGAAGAAGAAGGAATTCAGAAGTCAGGAGTCAGCAGGAATAGATTATTCTCCCTCATTTTCCCCACACCCCATCATTATGACTTTCTACTTGGGTATTGATTTTGGTACATCTGGGGCACGAGCAGTGGTGATTGATGATGAAGCTAGGATTGTGTCCCAGATGCGTCATCCTTGGACAAATATTGCAGATTGGGTAAGTTGCTGGAAAGAGGCTTTATGGAGTCTTCTAGAGGCAATTTCCCTGGAGCTCAAGGGAGAAATTCGTGCGATCGCTATTAACGGTACTTCTTCAACAATCTTGCTCACTGATGCCACTGGCCAGCCTGTAGATCTCCCCTTATTGTATAACGATGCACGGGGATCAATGGTGCTAAAGGATTTGAGCCACATTGTACCACCCAATCACACCGTATTAAGTGCTACTTCTAGCCTTGCCAAACTGCTGTGGATGGAACATTTACCTTCTTTTGGGCAAGCTAGATATTTATTACATCAAGCTGATTGGCTGGCATTTCTTCTGCATGGGCAATTAGGTATTAGCGACTACCATAATGCTCTCAAATTGGGTTACGACGTGGAAAAGCTTCAATATCCAGAATGGCTAGAAAAACTGCAAATTCCAATTACTTTGCCCCAAATTTTAGCACCTGGCACACCAGTAGGCCAATTAAATCCAGAAATTGCTGCTAAATTTGGTTTTAGGCATGATTGCTTGGTATGTGCAGGGACAACAGACAGCATTGCAGCTTTTTTGGCTAGTGGTGCAAAATCACCAGGGCAAGCAGTAACTTCTTTGGGTTCAACCTTGGTACTTAAACTTTTGAGCCGTACTCGCATAGAAGATGCGCGATATGGTATTTATAGCCATCGCTTAGGTGATTTATGGTTAACTGGAGGAGCTTCTAATACAGGATGTGCAGTGTTGAAGAAATTTTTTACTGATGAAGAATTAGTCAGCTTGAGTCGGGAAATTGATGTATCGAAAGCCAGTGAATTAGATTATTATCCATTATTGAAAGAGGGTGATCGATTTCCCATTAATGATCCCCACCTACCTCCCAAATTAGAACCCCGTCCAGATAATCCCAGAGAATTTTTACACGGCTTACTAGAAAGTATGGCACGAATAGAGGCAAGAGGGTACAAGTTATTACAGGAACTAGGAGCAGATCAATTAAAGCACGTTTATACTGCTGGTGGTGGGGCGGCAAATTCCACTTGGACTGCTATTAGAGGTAGGTATTTAAACATCCCAATAGCTTCCTCTATCAATACAGAAGCAGCCTATGGAACTGCGCTTTTAGCAATGCAGCAATTAAAAATATGAAGTATGATTTAAGACCTGTTTTAATCCGTCTGCCATTGATAGCAGTTTTAGCCCTTCTTTACTATGAAACTGCAGAATTATCTCGGATTCTCGCTTCCACTCCCCAAAATGTTACACCAGTTTGGCCACCTGATGGATTTGCTACTGCTGCCATTTTACTTTTCCGTTATTGGATTTGGCCAGGAGTATTAGTAGGTTCATTTTTAGCGAACATAAGTGCATTTATTGATGCTCAAAGCATAGTGACTCAAATTATCTCAATTGTAGAGGTTTTAGCTATTGCTGGAGGAACAACTTTAGGCACACTATTTATTAGGTAGCTTCTTACTTCGCAAATCAATAGGCCATATTTCTCCACTAAACCGACTTAGTGATGTGATCAAATTTTTATTCTTCACCGGGATGCTCGGACCAGTTGTGAATGCAACAGTAGGAGTCACAGCTTTAACAGCAGGAGGGAAAATACCTAACAGTCAATATATTCAAGTTTGGTTAACTTGGTGGATATCTAACGTAGCAGGAGTTTTTATTTTTACACCAGCACTATTGAATTGGGGAGAATTGATTAAATATAATATTCTATCTTTTCATAATAATTCTTTAAACCTTAGCTTAAACAATTTAAAATTGGGACAATTTATCGAAGTCGTAATATTACTATTAATTGTAATTTGGATAGGAGAAAACGCCTTTTGGTGTAACTACTTCATAGAGTATATCCTAATTCCCTGTATAGCTTGGGCCGCTTTCCGTTTTGGAAAATTAGGTTCTACTAACTTAATTGTAATTATCGCTGTAATCGCTGTTTTAGGAACAGTTAGAGGATTAGGACTTTTTGCCCGTCCTACCTTGACTGAATCCTTAATATTATTACAATGTTTTATAGGAGTAATTGTATTAAAAATCTTGGTCTTAAATGCTGTACTAAAGCAAAAAGAACAGGCACTCTTGATCTTAAGAAAATCACAATTACATACATTTTTTAGACAAATCCTCCGAACTCCAGCAGACAGCAGCGGTTTTAGAGCAACAATTTGAAAGAGCCTTACTAAAAAAAAAATCACTGGAAAAATTAGGCAAAATTTAGATAGAGAACAAATATTTCATACAACAGCTAGCCGGTTTGGACAAGCATTAAAAGTTAATTCTTGTTGAATTTATACTTATCATTCTAACCCTGATACTGTGCTAGTCTCCAGAGCGGAATATTTACAATCTAACTGTCAGTCAATCCGCCAATTAGATATTTATATTAAACATAATCCTGATTTAGAAAAATTATTTATCAATGATAAGGCTCTTGTTTCTAAAAATATTCATACCGACAAAATTTCAGTTCCATTTGCTAATTTATATCAGGCAATTAATCTCAAAACCATAATCAGTGTACCCACCTCCTATAACAGTGAAGTCAATGGTGTAATTAGTGTCCATCAGTATGATGACTTTCCCACATGGACGAATGATGAAATCGAGTTTTTATAAGCAGTCGCAAATCAAGTAGGTATTGCTTTAGCTCATGCTCAATTTTCAGAACAAGAAAAGCAACAGAAAGAACAGCTTACTCGGCAAAATTTAGAGTTGGCAGCGACCAAACAAGCTGCTGTAACTCCTAACCACGCTAAAAGTGAATTTCCCACCAACATGAGTCATGAACTTCGCACACCACTCAATGGTATTTTAGGAATTTCCCAAGTTTTTCAGCATTTACCAAAGTTAACAAATCAGGAAAAAGAAGATATTGCTATTGTTGAAAAATCTGGCTTATACCTCCTGACTCTTATTAATGAGATTCTCGATATTTCTAAAATAGAAGCAGGAAAGATGGAACTTGAACATCAAAATTTCAATTTTCCTGATTTTCTTAAAGGAATAGTAGGGACTTATTGCAACTCTTCAGCAGAAAAAAATATTGATTTTATTTATCAATTTAGTTCTGACATACCTGTAGTTGTCAAAGCTGATGAGAAACGATTACGGCAAATTCTGCTAAACTTATTAGGCAATGCTATTAAATTTACCTCTAGAGGTAAAGTAAAATTTACGGTCAATATAATTAGTAAAGAAACTCATAATGAATCATTATCTTTGACTAAAGTCAAGTTTGAGATCAGTGATACAGGTATAGGCATTCCTACTGAAAAATTGTCCAAGATATTTTTAGCATTTGAACAAGTAGGGGCAACCCAATTAAAAGGTCAAGGTACAGGATTAGGTTTAGCAATTAGTCAAAAGATAGCCCGAATGATGGGTAGTGATATTACAGTAATTAGTAAACTAGGGAAAGGTAATATTCTCAGTTTCCATCTAGATTTAAATACGGTTTTAAACTCTCCAAAAAAACTAACTCCAAAAATTAAAATAGATAGCAATATATCACAGAATATACCTTTAAATATTATTGTAGCACAAGATAATATAGTAAATGAAAAATAGCAGAGAAATTATTCCAAAAATTGGGATATAAAATAGAAGTTGTCCCTAATGGTTATGAAGTTTTGAATTGGTTACAACAGCAATTTTATGATGTTATTTTTATGGATATACAAATGCCAGGATTAGATGGAATAGAAGCCACTGAAGAAATTTATCACCTATGGGCTGAAAGTCGTCCTTACATTATAGCTATGACGGCTAATGCAATCGAACGAGATAGAGCAAATTGTTTAGCTGCGGGTATGGATCATTATATTTCTAAGCCTGTAAAAGTAGAAGCACTTTTTCAAGCAATTCAACTTATGGAAGAAAGACGATATCGTAATTCGTAATAGTTCCTTCAGTCCCAATATATACAATTATAATTGTAAACATTCAGCTAATACCTAACGGGACACTACGCGAACAGCAGTCAGCTTTTTCAGGCTAACGTCCAAAATACCTATTTGATAATTAACCATTTTTTAAACATTCTGACTTCTGACTCCTGAACTATTACTTAAAAATCAAAAGTTAAGTGAATTTTACCTTTTGTTTGCTGTTGACTTCCAAAGGTAAAAAAATCGTCAATACTTCTCCATACTTGGGATTTTGACGGACAATTAACTTACCACCAATTGCCTGAAATAGATGCTTAGTTGCAGCAATATTTAAACTAATTGTTCCAGTTTCTGGTTGAAACATTAATAGCTGACCAAGAGATTTACGAATTGGTAGTGTTGCAGTTCTAGTTGTATCTTGGCAATCTAATTGAGGAGATAATTGTAATTTGAGTTGATCACCAGCGGGAATAACTTGAACTTGAATAGAACTTCCAGGGGGTAAACTGCGGGTAAAGTTCTCCATTAAACCCGTAAGTACCCGGTCTAGCATAGCGGGATTACTGACCACAGTTGGCAGTTGCTGGGGTAAAGCCACATCTAAAGTTAAATTCCGTCGTGTTGCTGCTTGTTGCCAACGAGGGATACTTTGCTGTAATACTTGATCCAAAGACATGGGAGTTAATTGTGTATTGGCAGATTTTGCGGCAGAACAAGTTTGTAATTCTGCCGCTTTAAACAATAACTCCATGCGGTCAATTTGCTCAGTACACTCGTGGTCAATTACTTCTAATCGCTTAATTACGGGAATAGATAAGTCCCGCCGCTTCAGTAGCAGACGAGTAAGAGTGCGAATAGTCGCTAATGGTGTGCGGACTTCGTGAGCAAAGGCTTGTAGTAATTCTACATCAGAACGGGAAGATAGTTTTGGTGATGGGGAAGTGGGAATATGAGGAAGTGGAGAAATGGGAGGATTATGTACTGCTTTATCTGCTTCTGGCTCTGCTAATTCCTGAAGCAACAACTGGCTAAATTGAATTACCGTTTGATAATCTGCTACAACTGGGGAATATTGCTGAACTAAAACATCCAACTCAGCGAATAAATCTGGATTAGTCAGAACAACCCTTGCACCTAATGCGTGCCAAGCCTGTTGTACTACTTCTGGTTCAAATGAAAATAAAAATTCTTTTTTACCGCTTATGTGTTCTGACAAAACCAGAACTAATCTAAATTTTTCTGTGAATACCAAGCAAAATTGTTCTGATCCCAGAGGATCGGCAGGTAATAAAGGTAATATGGATTCCTCTGGATTGATTTCTGTGTGTGCGTAAGCACAGTCTGTCATTCCCGGTGAGTTTTCCAGAGTACACATTACCTCTTTCCCACCACTCTGCACCATCGCTGGTGAGATATGAAACGGCATCAAAGCCAACGGGTTAAAAGGTTTGGCTGTAAAAGTTACTGTTTGTAAACTTTGAGTTAGTTTTGGCTGACTAAATAAGGGTGCTGGTGCAGTTAGAACCAAACCTTGAGTGATATTAGGGGTAGTGGGTGCTAAAGTTTTGAGTAGTAGATGTTCAGTAGCAGCTAAACTGATGCGCCATTGCTGCTCTGCTTTGGCAGATGAACACTCAGCCATAGTTGATTGGCTATAGGCTAAAACTTCTCTCAGACTTGGCAAGATCCATTCGTACACAGGTTTTCACCCCTTGATTCAAGAGCGTCTAACAGCAGCTAAAGTAGACATTGCACCATATACTTACTTACGAGGTTATAGTCATTCCTGCACTAATAACAGTCGTAGAACCGAACAATTCAGGGGCAATTTCCGCAGGTAGCAAGGGAAAGGGGCAGGAGATAATATATTGTCCTCCCTATTTCTCTATATCCTCTGTAACTGTCGATAGCCTAAAATTTTGCTTCAGAATGCGTCAAACTTCTCCAAATCTGATAACATCAAGTGATCCAGATGTGGCTGCATAATCTACCCTTAAAAAAGCTGCGGGGATTCTAAGCTCAGATCCATAGATCGATTAACCAGTCATTTTCCATATACTAGTCCTCTTAGGTTTGTAGCCATTAAGAAAATTGAATTGGTACTTTTCTGAGAAAAGGCTTGTAAATCTGAGTCGCTAGAAAGTTATCCAATCTTCAATTTTCATAGGACTTACGCAAGTGTCGCAATCAAATCTCTTGTAGGGTGCCTCAGATGTCGAAAATCTGTTGATATTAACCAATTGATAGGTCTGACTTATCCTACTAATATACTAGTTGCGTAAGTCCTGTTTCAGCAAACTAAATGCTTGATTAAGCATGGGTGTAGTCATTTAATTTGTTTTTTAAGATTCCCTCCTGGACATCACAGACACCTCAATTCATCGCTTCAAGTATTCAATTGGTAGATAAACATGAAAAACCTCATTCCTTTCGTTGTTAGTGGCATTTTAGTTGTTGGTGTTTTTGGTTGCCAAGAAGCTCGTAAAACTGGTTCAGAAACTCCTGCTACAAAAACTGAAGCTATTTTGGCACCAGTTAAACCGACATCTCAAACAACACAAGTTACAGAAAAAACTGCTCACCCTGAAAAATCAACTACAAAAATTACTCCGGGGTCTGCTAAACCTGCAGGCGATTTGACAACGGAAATTAGCAAAAAGTTAAAGGCAGGTTTACCCAGCAATCAGTTGGAAGTAGAGAATCAGGAAGGTGTAATTATCCTCAAAGGTGCTGCTGCTTCCGAGGAAGAACTCAAAAAAGCAGAAGCTTTGGTTAAGGAAGTCAAAGGTGTGAAAAGTTTCAAAGTAGAGGCAAAGGTTACATCTGAGAAGAAGCAATAACAGGTAATAGGGAAATGGGGAGGATGAGGGATATGAGGGAGAATAATCTATTCCTCCTGACTGCTGACTCCTGCCTCAATGTGCAAACTTGTTATGAATATGCTGAAATGGCAATATATTGTTACAATACTTAACAGCGTTCATCTAACTGGTGGCTTTCCTCATGATGGTTAAGAGTTTCACACCTCCTAGTTCCCAATCGAGTGTGCAGGACAGTGGCAACAGCAAGTTGTCGGTTATTGAAGTAGTACCTGAAAATGGGATAGGAGCCTTAGTCAGCAGTTCTCCCACAATCTTAAGAACTACACAAGCTGAACCGGAAATACTGCGTTATGATCCTGTAGAAATCCTAGCGCACTATGAAAATAAACTTTTACAAGTGTTACGCCGGACTTTGGCAGTTCTGCAACCAACTTTGTCTTATGTTTTCGGTTTGTGGTTGGATAATAAACGGGGTGTTAAGGTCAAAAATGACCGTAGTCGGGCTATTCAACTGCGAGAGTTGTTGACTAAGCTGGGACCTGCTTATATTAAAATCGGACAGGCTTTGTCTACTCGGCCTGATTTGGTGCCACCAGTATATCTGGAGGAGTTAACTAGACTGCAAGACCAATTACCAGCGTTTCCGAATGAAATTGCTTACCAGTTTATTGAGGAGGAACTGGGGGCTAAACCAGAGGAAATTTATGCGGAAGTTTCACCTGAACCTATTGCTGCTGCTTCTTTAGGACAGGTATACAAGGGGAAGCTTAAAACTGGGGAAGAGGTGGCTATTAAGGTACAGCGCCCAGATTTACGAGAAATAATTACTATTGATTTGTATATTTTACGCCGCCTTGCTGGTTGGGTACAACGGAAGGTGAAGCGGGTACGGAGTGATTTAGTTGGCATTTTGGATGAGTTGGGCGATCGCATTTTTGAAGAAATGGATTATATCCATGAAGGTGAAAATGCGGAACGCTTCTTTGAATTATACGGGCATATTCAAGATATCTACGTTCCCAAAATTTATTGGGAATACACTAACCGTCGTGTTTTAACGATGGAGTGGATTAAGGGGATTAAATTAACTCAAACCAGTGAAATTAAGGAACTAGGAATAGATGCACGCTATTTAATTGAAGTGGGTGTGCAGTGTTCTTTGCGTCAATTATTGGAACATGGATTTTTCCATGCTGACCCTCATCCTGGTAATTTGTTAGCTACTTTTGATGGTAAGTTGGCTTATCTAGACTTTGGGATGATGAGCGAAATTAGGCCACCACAGCGTTATGGTTTAATTGAGGCGATCGTTCACGTTGTCAACCGTGATTTTGACTCTTTAGCACAAGATTATGTGAAATTAGAGTTTCTTTCTCCAGAAACAGATTTAACACCAATTATTCCTGCTTTTGGCAAAGTTTTTGCTAACGCTCAAGGTGCAAGTGTAGCAGAATTAAACATTAAAAGCATCACAGATGATTTATCGGCATTAATGTATGAGTATCCTTTCCGCGTTCCTCCTTATTACGCTTTAATTATTCGTTCTTTGGTGACATTGGAAGGGATTGCTATCTATATTGATCCTAACTTTAAAGTTCTCAGTGAAGCTTATCCTTATGTTTCTAAACGCCTGTTAACTGACCCAGCGGACGAATTAAGAACTTCATTACGAGATTTACTTTTTAAAGATGGTAAATTCCGGTGGAATCGTTTAGAAAATTTGTTAAAAAATGCCCGTAGTAATCAGGATTACGACTTTAATTTAGTAGTGTCTCAGGGAATAGACTTTTTATCTTCTGAACGGGGAGCATTTATTCGTGACAGGTTGGTTGATGAGTTTATAAATGGACTCGATGCCATGAGTAAAAATGCCTTACATGGTGTTACATCACTATTGCGGGAAAGAGTGGGATTAACAGCTATTAGTGAAACTCCTCGGGCTACAGTTGAACAACAACAAACCTTAGAACATATCAAACGCATTGTGGGGATTTTGCGAGAAACTAGAGGTTTTGATCCGGCAAAACTCGCTCCTCAAATAGCGCAAATTTTTGTGAATCCTAAAGTACAAAATTTGGGGCAACAAATTGCCCATCGTTTTACACAGAAAGCTTTAGCTAAGTTGATTAGACAATTATTAGCAGCAGAAGAAATTGGGTAAAGGGGACTGGTGACTGGTAACTGGGTAGTCATTACCAATTATGAATTACCCTCTTGATGACCATTTTTATCACGGTTGAGACTTTCTTCTAGGGCTTGAATTTGTTCCCGACGGGCTTCTAATTCCAAAGTACGACGTGCTAAATCTTGGCTTTGCAAGGTTAAAGATTGTCGCCAATGTTCTGCTTGATCTGCTTCCTGTTGTAAAAATGCTGGAGTAATACCAGCAGTTAGGTAAGTTTCTACTAAATAAATTAGCCACTTAGTAGCATCTTCAATTGTTTCTATTTCACCTGTAGGAGAAATTGCAACTAACACTAACACTTTCTCGTTCATGGTGTTGTCTATTTTTAAAGGAATAAATGTCTCTTCAGAAATTATTGACCATAAATATTCAGTTTCCTGATGCGCTAATAGGCATAATTGATACTGGTCAAAATCGTTTTTATGTACTTGGGCTAGATATTTCATAATTTTGTTATTAGTAATAAATCATTAATCATTTGTTTGTGACTGTTAAAAGTTTTCTTGTGAGTAAGTTGACGGTTAACAGTTAGGAGTCAACCGTCAAGTTTATGTTATACTAGACTACGCAAGCGAGCGCGTAAAATTTCTGCTTGTTTTTCGGCTTCTGTGAAAGCATTTCTTGTAGCTTGTACCACATCTATAGGTGCTTTATCTACAAAGCTGGAATTACTCAATCTTCCACTTAAAGATTTAGCTTCCGTTTCAACTTTATTCAAGCTTTTCTCTAATTTGGCACGTAAGACTTCAATATCAACTACTCCAGTCAAGGGAATTACAACCTGAACTGTACCAACAACACCAGAAATAGAATTTTCTATTTCTGGTGTTGGTGTTATTTCTGCTGTTGTTGACGTTTCTTTGACTGGGAAGTATTTAGTAAATAATTCTTGTCTCGCTTTAGCATTTAGTAAATAGCGAACAAAAAAGCAACCAGCGTAACCCAAACCCAAAGTTTCAAAGAACATCCCAAAAATTGGTAGACGTAGAGTTGTATTTCCGACAAAGATAGCGAATCTGATGGAAACTAAGACAATAATAATTAAAGCAATAGTTTTGAAAGTTCGCCAATAAGGACTGGTAAAAATTTGGTTAATTCTTGGTTCTTCTACAGTAGTTTTGGGAGCATTAATAGTTAAGGTTTCTACCTTAGCTAAATCTTTGATGTAATACTGTCCAGTTGTAAGAATTACCCTTTCTTTATCGCTTTCACTTTGCAAATTAGCAGTAATTTTTACTCCTGGTTTAACATCAGCTTCCGCGCGTAAATTGCGAATAGTGCGGATTGTATCAATTAACAAATCAAACTGTTCTTCTAAAGAAGAATCAATTAAATTTGTATCCGTTTCTGGATAGCTTTGTAAAGCTAAAGTCTGAGGACTTTCGGCTATTTGTTGGGTGAGAGTTTGCCAAATCTCTTCGGTAATATGGGGCATGAAAGGATGTAATAACTTTAATACTCCTTCCAATATTTCAGCAAGAATTTGTTGGGCAACTTTACGAGATGCCGGATCTGCATCTTTTTGTAATCTGGATTTGACTAATTCAATATACCAATCACAGAAATCACCCCAAATGAACTCATAAAGTCCTTTAGCTGCTTCTCCTAAACCGTAATTATCAATGTAATTATTTGTCTGTCTAACTACTTGATGATAACGGGAAATAATCCATTTATCACTAAGTTCTGTAAGTGCAGGTTTACCCAATTGTACTGGAGTTTGTCCATCCAAATTCATCATTACAAATCTGGCGGCATTCCATAATTTATTAGCAAAATTACGTGATGCTTCGACAGATATTGATTCATCTTTTTTGCGGTCATATTCTAAGCGAATATCTTGACCAGCACCGGCTACTTCTTTCACTAAAGTATAACGGAGGGCATCAGTTCCATATTTATCCATCAACAATAATGGGTCAATTCCATTATTTGCTGATTTGGACATTTTCTTATTATTTTCATCCCTCACTAAACCATGAATATAAACAGTTTTGAAAGGCATTTCTCCTGTAAAATGTCCTGCCATCATCGTCATTCTTGCTACCCAGAAAAAGATGATGTCAAAGCCTGTAACTAAGGTAGTGGTGGGATAGTAAGTTTCTACATCCTGTGTTTGTTCTGGCCAACCTAAAGTTGAAAATGGCCATAAACCAGAGGAAAACCAAGTATCTAAAACATCGGGGTCTTGTTCTAATTTAACTTCTTCCCCAAATTGTGATTTAGCTTTTTCTAAAGCTTCTGCTTCATTCCGTGCGACGAAATGGGGTGTGGTGTCGGTAATTTCGCCGCCTGTTTCACTAACAGCATACCAAGCAGGGATTTGATGACCCCACCAAAGTTGACGGGAAATACACCAGTCACGCAGATTTACTAACCAGTCACGATAAACCTTAGTCCAGCGTTGGGGGACGAACTCAGGGGAATTTTGCTGGTCAAGGAATTCCAGGGTTTTGTCAGCGAGGGGACGAACTTTCACAAACCACTGAGTTGAAAGCAGGGGTTCAACGGGGACTTTACCGCGATCGCTATAAGGTACTGTATGTTTATAATCTTCTATTTTAACCAGTACACCATCAGCTTCTAAACGGGCAATGACATTTTTTCTAGCAACGAAGCGGTCTTGACCTTGAAACTCACCGGCGTTCTCGTTCAGCGTGCCGTCTTTGTTCATAATATTGATAAACGGCAAGTTGTGACGCTTACCCATTTCAAAATCATTGGGGTCATGGGCGGGAGTCACTTTCACACAACCTGTACCGAAAGCAGGGTCAACTAACTCATCACCAATAATGGGGATTTCCCGATTTATGATGGGTACGATGAGGGTTTTACCAATTAAATCTTTATACCGTTCATCACCAGGGTTAACCACAACTGCTGTATCACCCAACATGGTTTCTGGTCTTGTTGTCGCAACTTCTACAAAACGAGAACCATCGCTAAGGGGATAACGGAAGTGCCAAAGATTACCATTTACTTCTTTTGGTTCGACTTCTAAATCAGATACCGCAGACTGAGAAGCGGGACACCAGTTAACCAGATAGTTACTGCGGTAAATTAATCCTTCTTCATAGAGGCGGATAAATGCTTCTAAAACAGCTTTAGATAAACCTTCATCCAAGGTGAAGCGTTCCCGTGACCAGTCCACAGAAACACCCAAACGGCGTAATTGATTAACAATTGTCCCGCCAGATTCATTTTTCCATTGCCAGGCGCGTTCCAGGAATTTTTCTCGACCTACATCATGGCGAGTTTTACCTTCAGCCTTGAGTTGGTTTTCTAAAATTGTTTGGACTGCTATACTCGCGTGGTCTGTTCCCGGTACCCATAGAGTATTATGTCCCTTCATCCGATGGTAGCGCACAAGGGTATCAATCAACGCACTTTCAAAGGCGTGACCTATATGTAAACTGCCAGTAACGTTTGGTGGTGGGATAACGACGCAGAAGGGTTCACCTTTGTGATTCGGGTCTGGCTTGTAGACTTGGTTTTCTTCCCAGAATTTTTGCCATTTGGCTTCTGTGGAGAAGGCTTCGTAGAGACTGGGGAGATTGGGAATAGTTGCGGTCATGCTGGGAATAATCAGTTCTTTAGGACTCTGATCAATTTTGCCACAGGCTTGGAGGGTGTTTGTGGATATGTTTCTATTTTTCAACCCAACTTACATTACTTGTATTGATATTGATATAGTATCAAGTAGTTATTTGTTAATAATAGCATTTATGGTCTTTAAGTAGGACTTTCAGGGTTTTTATTATCATAACCTGGTTTTATTAAGTAAAGATTTATATCATCCTTATTTTCCCGACTCCAGTTTTATAACCCGCTTTTCTAAAGCATTAACTTGTTGTTCTAATTCAACCAATAAAATTGATAATCTATCGAACATTCTATCCCGTTCCGATTGAGATAAATTTCTCGTATAACGTGGTAGTTTTGGAGAAGCCTGAGTAATTCTAGATGATGGAGTTTGAGGTTTTCGACTGAGTAATAACTCTATTTGGTTTAACCTCAACTCCAAACGACGCAAGTCAGATTCTAGATTATTAACCCGAAACTCTACCTGCTGTGATGAAGCGGTATTAGACAAAATACCACTCCACAGCATTATGACCAAAACACCAGCAAACAATAATTTTTTAAACATCTTATTGACTGGGTATTTAGCTCTTACTTATTCATCAGATTTTAATTTAGAAAATAAATGTTCCCAATTGATAGAACTAGGATTATTTTCTCCCTCTTTTACTTCCACAGTTATATTACGTGCTTTTGGTTGTTTTAGAGATCGAACGCAAATTTCCGCCACATCATTCCGGCTAATTTTCCCTCTGATATTATCCCCTTGTTCAAATATTAACTCTTTTCCTCCATCTGCCTCAGTTAAAGCGCAGGGTCTAATAATTATGTAAGGAATTCCACTTGCTCTTAAACTATCTTCTCCTTTTAATTTCCAAGTTAAAATTCCTCCTAACTGGTTATTTAATCTTACCGTTGGAGGTTCTTCGTCTAAATTAATTCCTGGTCTTCCGGGACGAGTCACACCAGCAGAACTAACTAAAACAAATTGGGGTAAAGTTTCACCACCATAAGCTTTGATCGACTCTAGTTCTAATGTAAACCTACCAGTATTAAACTTAGGATTTAAAGCTCCATCATATTCAAATTTACTCAACATCAATTGAAAAGAGCAAATTTTACTAGCATCAATTTGTGGACAATTTTTAACAGATTTAGCTCTAAATACAGGTGTTAAATTCGCAAAGGGAATGGTAATATCTATCCATGTATTAGCTACAGTATCGAAAGAATAACTGTAACCAACACCGTCCCATATTGATTCTGTTCGCAAAAAGATTTTATAACGTTGTCCGTCACCTTTGACGCGCAATTTTACACCTGCATAACCTGATAAATCAATTGCTGGTGAGAAACTCTTGGTTCTGACAGAAGCAAAACCTCCTGAATTAGCAGTAGAAACATTACCAGCAAATAAAGCAGTTTTTTCTAAGATCTGAAAATTGCTGGCACTGACACCACCCATAACCACATCATCTAAAGCACCCCAAATGTCTTTTAATTCTTGTGATGATTGAGTAAAGTCAAATATTCCTTTTTCTCCTGTGTTTGGTAGATATTTTACTGCTGCTTCTACTAGGTTCTTTACTCCGTTATATTCGACATTTTCGGGTGTATCACCAACAGTTTCTGGGAGATAAAATTTCACACCTTGATTATATTTAGCTCTATCAGGTGTGTCTCCTTCTACTGGTTGAACACGCACTGCTGTACAACAAACAACTGCTTGGATATTACTCATAACTAAGCTGTTGAGGGTTTCAGGTTTGGTAATATCTCCCACTACTAAGTCAACTTCATTACCAATAATTGACCGCCCTTTGTCAATATCTCTGACTAAGCAGCGAACTTTATAACCTTGGGTTAGTAATCTTTTTACTACTCGTTTACCAACTCCACCTGTCGCACCAGCTACTAGAATTATACCCATTTTCCTCCCCCGATTTGGTGGATTCTGATGATTTGCAGGACGACCTTGAAATAACTTTTGTAGCCAGTTCAGAACAGGAAATACCTCAAAGTAGGTCAGGGTTTTGATGAATCGGTATAAGTCCCATGGAGAACGATTCTCTTCAGTCATAATTACTTCGTTACTAGTCTAGTGTATTCTACTCTTAGACTAGCAATTTTATATTATTGCTATCTAAATCATGAATCTAAATCATGAATAATATATAGAAGTGGGGGATCTGAGAGTATGAAATATATATTATTATACTTTAATAAGTCAGCATTAAGCTATTGTTATGAGCCAATTTGAAAAAATTCAAGCTGAGTATGAAAATTTTCCTCAAGAATTTGCCAGTATCATTATTAGTACAGTTAACTCCCAGGGAATCCCTAACGCCAGTTATACTCCTTTTGTAATAGATGAATCTAAAAATGTTTACATTTATATGAGCGGTTTAGCTAGTCATACTACTAATATTCAGGCTCATCCTTATGTGGGTGTTTTATTTATTGATGATGAAGCGAAGACTCCTAATATTTTCGCTCGTCGTCGTTTGAGTTTTGATTGTACAGCCACTTTAATTGAGAGGGAAACTGAATAATGGAATCAAATTGTCGAACAATTTCAAGCGCGGTTTGGAGAAATTATTGAAATGTTACGCAGTTTGCCAGAGTTTAGAATTTTTCAACTCAGTCCAACTGAGGGACATTTTGTAATTGGTTTTGGTTTTATTTACCATATTAATGGTGATAATCTTCAGCAACTTCTACCAGTGACTAAAGATGATCTCTCATAATTCCTAATTAATATATATATGCTGAAATTTCAACCTCCTGGCTTTGCTTGTAAGGTTATGAATACATCTTTGGGTTCGATGGTTTATTATACCCAAATCAGTGACCCTTGGAATATTGTGAAAAAATTACCACCATTATTATTTCTGCATAATTTTGGTGGTGGTGCATCTGCTTATGAATGGTCTAAAGTTTATCCAGCTTATGCGATTAAATATCGGGTGATTGCACCGGATCTAATTGCTTGGGGAGAATCTGATCATCCGGTACGAGATTATCAAATTCAAGATTATTTAACTACTATTAGTGAGTTTATTCACCAGACTTGTGATCAACCTGTGACGGTGATAGCTTCTTCTTTAACTGCTGGTTTTACTATCCGTTTAGCTATTGCTGAACCTGATTTATTCCAATCTTTGTTTTTGGTTTCTCCCTCTGGGTTTGATGATTTTTGACAAGGTCCTGGAAGGAGATTACCGCTTTCAGTGATTAATATCCCTTTTGTGGATAATTTAATTTATGCTTTGGGTGCTGACAATGAAGTTGCGGTTAGCAATTTTTTACAAAGCTTTCTTCTTTCTCAACCAGAACGAGTGACACAAGAAATGGTAGAGGCTTATTTAAGTTGTGCACAAAAGCCTAATGCAAAGTTTTCTGCTTTGGCATTTTTACAGGGTGATCTTTATTTTGATTTGAGTTTATATATTCGGCAATTAAAAATTCCTACTCTATTTTGCTGGGGTGAGGAGGCACAATCTACTAATATCAAATTAGGACGAAGATTGGCAAGTTTAAATAAAAATGCTATTCGAGATTTTCAAGTGATCGGTCACTCATGTATACTAGCACATCTGGAAATACCAGAGGTTTTGATTGGTCTTTTATATAAAAATCTCTAATTTGCTGCTCTTAACGGTGTAATAACCCTTGAGGTAAATCAAGATAGCAATAAATATTAATAAAACTGCTACTTATGAAGGTGGTTGTCTTGTCACTGCGGTGCAGTAGGCTTTCCGGTAATAGTTGATAACCACAAAGTGGATGATTGTAACTGTTAAATTTGTAGTAAAAAGGGATTTTTACATTTATTTAATTGTCCCTAAAGGTAAATTTACTTTATTACAAGGTGAAGATGTTTTGAAGACCTATCAATTTAATACAGGAGTAGCATAACCTAAATAAAGTTCGTCGTATGTGTGGAATTCATTCTCTTTATATTCCCCGCAGTCATCCTGATGGTATTGATGTAAATATCAGTTGTTTAGATGGTGATGTGATAGGTAATTTTGAGATGTCCCTTTTGATGGTGCAAATTGGGAGGACAATATTCACAAGTTGATTTAATCACAGTCTAAGAGGATGTTTGAAAAGTCCTTGGTTATGTATCGAAAATCTTGATATCCTCCTAGACCCCTGAGAAAGAAAGGGAGATCTACAAGTGCTGGATACCACACGAAAAAGTTTTCAAACACCCTCTAACATTTTTAAAATCAATCCAAAATAAAAGGGATGGCTTACACTACCGCTAATTATTGACTATTCAAAAATCTAGCCTAACAATTCTAGATTAGAGAAAATAAACTCCTGTACAGAAAGATTTCCGTCTGTCTCAGTGCGAATTTCCCGACGGTTGAGAATGTAATAATTTCCTACTTTTTCATATTCGTCTGTAAACTCGCTCAGACCACCTTTTTGGATACCAGTTTGGGGGTCATGATATACAGCATCATAGGTGTTAGATAGATATCCTGCCCCTGTTTCGTGAATGCTAAAAGTGTTAATTGTCACAACAACTCCATGAATATGACGATGAACAAGAGTCACTACATCATTACGAACTTTATATTTGTCACCTGCTGATTTTCCACCAAGGAAAATTTCTACAGCCCCAGTTTCATCTGTTTCTCCATAGGTAAAAGTATTTTCGCCGTGAGTTTGTTCAAAACTGCGACGGACACGGTGAACAGCGATTTCCCAAACTTGACCTTCAATAGCTTTCTTTGCTAATAGGTCTTCTATTTGCAAAACTTCCCATTTGAGATTAGCGTCAATGCGAATTTTGCCAGTGAATACCTGTCCATCATATTTATAGGTGATATCTGCACTATAACCTGGGAAATTTTCATCCCAAGTATAACGGTTTTGATATGCAGCCCGGAAAAGTTCTTGGGCAGAGATTTGAGTAACTGTCATGATGCTTGTCCTCTGGCTACGAGTAAGAATAGCGTTTTATGCTTGCTGGTATTACCATAGAAGTAATTATCGAGGTTTGGATAGTCCCCAAGTGGGTACTCTTATGACAAAAACTCTCCATGCCATTTTTGAAGTGATCGCTCATTTTCAAAACGAGCAAGAATTAAAACAGGCGCTCATGGACACCATTGGCGACCATTTTGGCGTGCAACACTGGGGTATTTCTTTCCTGGATGATGAGTTATTAACGGAAATCAAAACTCCCGATATTCCGGCTGTATGTTTGGAAGCTAATCCTGTCGGTCGCTATGTCGTCGAACGTCACGCCCCCACCCATGAGCAATTAATCTTATCACCAGAAGATTGGAAAAATTTTTGCACCCGTCACGAACACATCATGACTGGTCCGATAGTTTGTGATGGTCGGTTAGTAGGAACACTGAATTTTGCCCGTGACCCCGGTAGCGCCCCTTTTAATGGTAATGATTTGTCTGATTTAAGTGCTTTATGTATTCATTTATCAGCCAAGCTCGCTACCCTACGAGCAAAACCCAAAATCTTATCATCTGCTGTTAATTCTCTACTCACAGCCAGAGAGTTAGAAATTGCCGAATTAGTCGCCCAAGGTTTAACTAATGGAGAAATTGGCGCTAAACTTTGGATTACACAAAATTCCGTTAAGCAAGCATTAAAAAGAATGTTTCGGAAGTTAGGGGTTTCTGCTCGTGCGGAAATGGTGGCAAAACTCCAAGATCGCCTGATTTCATAGAGAATACTTTAACTGGTGGGCAATGCCCACCGTGCTATTTTTCTATACTTCCAGAACCTGAATTTCATCAAGTTGATTAATCACCACATCTGCACCTTGAACATTACCGGAATTACCAATCCAAGTAATACCAATGCAACCTGCGGCTTTAGCATCTCGCGCCATTTGCATATCACCAACAGAATCACCAACCATCAAAGTAGTTCTCGGTTCTACGCCTAAAGTCTGACAAGCTTGTAGGAATAAAATGGGATCTGGTTTACTCGGATCTTCATCAACTCCCATTTCTAGTTGTAGGTAGTCCCTTAACTCATGAGTGATGACAAATTTCTGCACTTCCTTCGTTGTTGCGGCTGAGAGAATGCCCAGTTTTAATCCTGCTGATGATAGGGATTTTAAAATTTCTAAGCTTCCCACATATAAAGGTGAGGGAGTTTTTCCAATGTATTGTTCCGCTTCTGCTAATGCTTGGCGGGCAATTGTTAAAGACTCAAACCATCCTCTTCCAGTTTCGGCAATATAAGCAGCGGCTGCGGTTTCTGTTTCTCGACGACTGCCTACGGCCATTAAACCTGCTGGATCTAGGCGATCACCATTAATACCAAAAGCCATTAACAATGGTTCACCAATACCGGGAACTTGCGCGTCTATAATTCTTGCCCCTCTTTGTCCGAGCGATCGGAAATAGGATTCTGAGTCTTCTAATGTCCCATTTTTGTCAAATAAAATTGCCTGAATATCAGGAAAGGTCTTGTCTCCACATTTAATAGTAGCCATATTAGTCAGTTATCAGTTATCAGTGAGAAAAGGCGCTCTTGCAATAGACCGGAGTTTTTTATTTTTTAATTTTTATCCGTCTTCAATTAGCACAAAAAAAGAGGGAAAATCCCTCTTGATTAAATAGTTTTATGCTTCTAAGTTGCAAGCAATTACAACTTAGAATATATTATTGTTCAACAGCTGGGGGAATTTCTTCTTCAACTTCAGTTACTGGGGGAATTTCTTCTTCAGCTATAGTTTCTACAGCTTCCACAGCTTCTACAACTTCCACAGGTGCAGCAGTGATACCTTGCTGTTTAGCTAACATTTGTTCCCTATACTTAGCTGCCATTTCTTCGGCCTTATCATAGACCAAATCGCGGTTCTTAATCATGTCACCAGGTTCTGGTTCCAACTGTTTGGTAGACAGAGAAATCCGTCCTCTTTCTGCATCCAAGTCAATGATCATCACTTTCACTTCATCATTGACATTGAACACGCTGTGAGGTGTGTCAATATGCTCGTGGGAAATTTCAGAAATGTGGAGTAGTCCGCTAACACCACCGATGTCGATGAATGCACCGTAGGGTTTGATACCACGAACTGTACCAATCACCACTTCGCCAACTTCCAAACGGTTCATCTTCCGCTCAACCAGCGCCCGACGATGGGAGAGAACTAAGCGGTTACGTTCTTCGTCTACTTCTAAGAATTTTAACGGCAATTCTTCCCCTACCAATTCTTCTTTTGGTTTGCGGGTACTAATGTGAGAGCCGGGTATAAAGCCGCGTAATCCCTCAATTCGTACCAATGCGCCCCCACGATTAGTGGCAAATACACCAGAACGGACCGTAGCATCTTCTGCTTGTAACTGCCGTACTCTTTCCCATGCCCTCATGTATTCAATACGACGAATGGAAAGGGTTAACTGACCATCTTCGTTTTCATCAGTGAGGATGAAAAATTCCCGTGTTTCGTTTGATTGTAAGACTTCTTCCGGGCTATCCACCCGGTTAATAGACATTTCCTGTATAGGTATGTATGCTGCTGTTTTAGCACCAATGTCAATCAGAGCGCCGCGCGGCTCTATACTAAACACTGTACCTGGTACAATATCACCAGGGCTGAAGTGATAATCGTACTTATCAAGTAGAGCAGCGAAATCTTCGTGAGTAAATCCAATTTCTGTAGCGGTTAAATTCTGATTGACCATGCTGATTTGTTCCTGGTTCTAGTCTCCGTCAAGTTTTTGTCAAAGTTAACGATGTATATGCGGTGGCTTTTAAATAAGTCTACACTTACATCCTTGTTAAACCTAGCGTAGAAGAGCTAGGTTTACACATATTATCTTCCAGATAGGATATTATATCACATAACCAAAATCTTTTCCCTTGTTGGCATTTTCAGCCTAATAAATTTTAGCAACAGAGACTCACAATATTATCCGTTGCTACCCAAAATAGGCAGCAACGGATAATATTGTGAGTTTTTTTTACAAGTCTGGTAATTCAGAATCTGACTTGAAAAATCGCTAAATGGTGAATACTGAGAAAAAATGCCAGCTTTTAGTTTTTAACTGTTTAATCTTTCTCTTTTCTCTCAAAGCGGGGGGGTTCGCGAAATGCGATCGCAAAGAAGAGAACACCTATTGCCAAGGTCAAAATTAAGATGTATGCAACGCTTTCCATATCTTTCCATATTAGGAGTTCCTGCCTATCCAGCCAGTAATCTTAGTTTACCAGGACTAGGAAAAAGTATGAAGCAATAAAACTTCATACTTCACACTTTTTCCTAGTTTAAGCTTCTTTACGCGTACGAGTGGTCTTGTCACCAACTTTCTGGAACAGACCCCACTCAACTTGCTCTTCCAGATCCGCTTCTACACCGGCAAAGACGTCACGGTAGATTGTCCGAGAACCATGCCAGAGGTGTCCAAAGAAGAACAGTAGGGCAAATACCGCGTGACCAAAGGTAAACCAACCTCTGGGAGATGTACGGAATACACCATCAGAGTTTAAGGTTTCGCGGTCAAATTCAAATATTTCTCCACCTTGAGCTTTACGAGCGTATTTCTTCACGTCAGCAGGATCTGTAAAGGTATTGCCGTTGAGATTGCCGCCGTAGAAGCTAACAGTAACGCCTGTTTGCTCAAAGCTATATTTAGATTCTGCCCGACGGAAAGGAATGTCAGCGCGGACAATTCCATCTTTATCGGTCAAAATTACTGGGAAGGTTTCAAAGAAGTTAGGCAGACGACGTACAGTTAACTCACGTCCTTCTGCATCTGTGAATACTGCGTGGCCTTGCCAAGATTGGGCAATACCATCACCCTTAACCATTGGACCTGTACGGAATAGACCACCTTTAGCGGGGCTATTACCTACGTAATCGTAGAAGGCCAATTTTTCGGGGATTTGTGACCAAGCTTCACTTAGACTTGTGCCTTGAGCAACACTGGTTTGCACACGGCGCTCAATTTCTTGACGGAAGTAGCCTTGATCCCACTGGTAACGGGTAGGTCCAAACAATTCGATGGGGGTAGCAGCGTTACCGTACCACATAGTACCAGCTACTACGAAAGCAGCGAAGAACACCGCAGCAATACTGCTGGAAAGTACGGTTTCAATGTTACCCATCCGTAGTGCTTTGTAGAGCCTTTCGGGGGGTCTGACTGTGAGGTGGAATAAACCAGCGATAATACCAACTACACCAGCTGCAATGTGGTGAGCGACAATGCCACCAGGGTTATAGGGGTTAAACCCGGCTGGTCCCCATTCTGGTGCTACTGGTTGGATGCTGCCAGTGACACCAAAGGCATCGGATACCCACATCCCAGGACCAAATAGTCCGGTGAGGTGGAAAGCACCGAAGCTGAAGCAAAGTAAACCAGATAAGAATAAGTGGATGCCAAACATTTTTGGCAAGTCTAAGGCAGGTTCGCCGGTACGAGGATCTCTGAAGAGTTCCAAATCCCAGTAAACCCAGTGCCAAACGGCTGCTAGGAATAACAAACCGGAAAGAACAATGTGAGCAGCAGCAACGCCTTCAAATGACCAGAAGCCAGGATCTACTGCTGTGCCACCAGTAACACTCCAACCGCCCCAGGATTTGATTACGCCCAAACGTGACATGAAAGGAAGAACAAACATCCCTTGTCGCCACATGGGGTTGAGAACTGGATCACTGGGGTCGTATACAGCTAGTTCGTATAATGCCATTGAACCAGCCCAGCCGGCGACTAGTGCTGTGTGCATCAGGTGTACAGAAATCAGTCGACCTGGATCGTTCAGAACAACTGTATGTACTCGGTACCAAGGTAGTCCCATCGACTACGATCCTCCTTGAAGAGTTAGTTTACAAAGCAATTTTCTTACTGAGGTTCTCAGGAAACGGAAGCCGTCGCTTGGAGAAATCTCTGAGTTTTTTGTTATTGCCAGTCTTGAGTTCTACCACAGATGAGCCTGTGGTTTAGCAATGCTGATCCGCTGAAACAGCTTTATTCCCTTTAGTTGATAACTTTTGGGAAGTGTCTGTTGGAGTGGCTATGGGATTGCCAAGCAAAAATGAGAATATTTTAAAAAGTGTAACTATTGATGGAACGCTTTGCAAGCTTCTAATTATAGATGTGATTAACTGGCTTGTGGCTCAAACATCCCTACCAATCCCCAAAATGCTGCTGATTATCATCTGAATGGCTCTGTGGTGATTAAATGCTTTTAAGTCCACAATGTCTGGCATAAAACTAAATTGGTGTTTTAACTGGCGAGCGCTTATTGAATGATTACAGGTTTGATTTTAGACTAAGTTTACGTATAGAAGTTCTGGCTATTAGGATAGGAAGAAGCGGAAAATCCTCATGTTCTTAATATTCTTAACATAGTTATCTTAATTAAAGATTACAATAGTATAGTATTTATTTGAGGTGAATGAATATGATTTTACAAGAATTAGATAAGGTTCAAAGAGCAATCATAGCTATTCACAGAGAGCTATTTGATGAAAGTCCTTCACCAATGAAGTTACAGAAATTGTATTACGCATAAGGATATGCCTGAGCTGAAGCAAAAGAGTTATTCCCTGAAGATTTTCAGGCATGGCAGCATGGACCAGTGATATATGATCTTTACTATAAAAAATATAAGGGGTATAAGTGGCATCCAATTGATGAGGAGGTATGGGAGGCAGATGGCATTGATGATGAATAATTAAGATATGTGGTAAGTGCTTATATCCGATATAACAAAGCAGCACTTACCACAATAACGCACAGAGAAAGACCTTGGCTAGAGGCAAGGGGTGATTTAGATGAATCAGAAGGTAGCAATACTTTAATGACTAAAGAATGTATGCGTAACTACTTCAGAACTACTTCAGAATGTCTGCGTAACTACTTCGCTTCTAAGTTGAAAGCCTATGGCTAAAAACAAATTTAGTGCTATTGCGGAACAAGATGCAAAGTCTGTAGTAGAAGAGTGTCTCCGTGTTTCCTTTAAATACCTTGATTGGGACTCAGACGAGTTCTTTTTTCATGGAATGGAAATCAAATACTATCAGAAATTGTTTGATTGCATATCCACAATAGAATCCAGTACAGAAAGGGAAATAACTGAGCAAACGCATCCTAGTTTATCACCTAAGTCGATCTTCAATTCCCAAACTTCAATTAGGGACTCGTTTTCTGATGAGGTAATAAAGATTAAGGATAAGCTCTTCGTTCAAACAAGGGACGAAGAATTATTGCTAGATCAGGCTAGGGAAATAGGCTCAAGGCCTTTTGAAGTAAGGTTGGGAAGAAATTATGGGCGAATTTATGGTTTCATCTGGAATAACACGTTCAATATTGTCTGGTTTGATCCGACTCATAATTTCTACCCTATGAACCGTGGAATCACAAAACATAAAGATGTAGTAACAGTCAAGTATGTCTCCCCAGATGAACGTTTACAGCTTCAAGAAATAATAAAGGAACTACAGAAAGAGAATACAGAATTTTATGAGGCGCTTTTTAACAATTTAGATTCTCATCAAATCTAAACATAATGATAATTTAAGCAGGTCGGCGTTAAAAATTGTCGTTATGACAAGGCAGGAGGGAAGAGGTTTTTGGGAAATTTTAACTTTAGTTACATACTACTCTCCGAGAAGCCGCTGTGCGTCTACGCTTTCTTTGAGCCTTTCTGCTGACCAACTAATTTAGCTAGGTTTTCCCTGCCTATGTTGTACCTAGGTTAAAAGGGTAAACCTAATATTATCTCTTCTTTTATACTAAAAGTTCTAGGCTAGAATTTAACTAATATTTAACAGATAAAAGAGTATGAAATGCATGCAATGACTACTCAAGAGGCAAGTAATGACTTATATGGTTTAATAGATCGTGTTATTGCACATGTAGAACCGACTATTATTTGTAATAACAAAGGTAACAAGGCTATCTTAATTTCTCTAGAGGAATTTTCACATGCCAAAAAACATTGTATTTACTGTCAGCTCCTGTTAATACAAAGCATCTTCCTGCCTCAACTCAATCAGCAAAAGGAGGTGAGGTTGTTGCGAGAGCCTTAATTGAAGAATGAGAGATTAAAAAACTAAGCGCTGATTAATATCAGCTAATCCACCGGAGAAAAGGCAATGACAGTGGCAATTGTTAAAAATATGACCTTTGAGGAATTTCTCAAATATGACGATGGTACGGATAATTTATATGAAGAATTGGAAAATGGAGAATTAATTCCCATACTTTCAGAACGTGATATCAATCTAAGAATAGTAATGTTTCTATTGTTCTATTTTTATCAATTAGGCATCCCATATTCTCGATTGGGGATGAAGCTTAGGTGGCTGTGAATAGCAGAAGTTTGGGTGTGCGTGTACCTGATCTGGTACTACTTTCTGAAGAGTTAGCGATCGCAATGACAGGAGCTACTCGATCACTGGTATTAATGGATATGCCACCACCGTTATTGGTGGTTAAGGTGGTGAGTCCTAATCAGGCTAGTCGTGATTATGGCTACAAGAGATCCGAGTATGCAGCATGGGGTATTGCTGAATATTAGATTGTTGATCCCATCGCCCAAAAGGTGACAGTATTGGAATGGGTGGAAGGTTTTTATGAACAACAGGTATTTGAAAATGATACCTTGATCGTTTCTCCTCTATTTCCTGATCTCAAGTTGACTCCTGCTCAAGTTTTACAAGCATAAGATACTAATCTTGTGAAGATAATTTGACCAGATGTAAATAGCTAAACATATATCCTAGAATAATTAACTGCTGATTTGAAAAAATTAATGGTAATAACTTGGTTTTCGTGGGCTATGACACGGTGGGGTAGAATAGCGAAATTTCTATCTTTATTCTCTATCTGTTTATTGTTGACTGTAAGCTGTACCCCTCCTCAACAGATAACTACTCCAACATCTGGTGCTGTCAATACTCCTGCCAGTGATGGACGGATTACTATCGGTACGACTCAGAAACCTCGTACCCTTGATCCGGCTGATGCGTATGAATTAGCATCTATGGGTTTGGTGTTTAATATGAGTGATCGCCTATATACTTACGAACCAGGGAGTATAGAAATTAAACCCCAACTGGCTACAGCTTTACCTAAAGTTAGTGCAGATGGTTCAACATACACCATACCTATACGTCAAGGAGTGCTCTTTCACGATGGTACACCTTTTAACGCTAAAGCAATGGAATTTACCATCCAGCGTTTTATCGAAAATAAAGGTAAACCATCTTTCTTACTATCAGATACGGTAGATTCAGTGAAAGCTACAGGGGATTATGAATTAACAATTAAGCTGAAAAAGCCCTTTGCAGCTTTTCCTTCACTGTTAGCATTTTCTGGAGTGTGTGCTGTCTCTCCGAGAGCTTACGAAATAGGTGCAGGTAAATTTCAACCCAATATCTTTGTGGGAACTGGCCCTTATAAATTAGCCCAGTATGGGACTGATTCTCTCAGATTTGATGTATTTGATAAATATTGGGGAGAAAAACCAGCGAATAAAGGTATTAATGTCCAGATTCAAAGCAGTCCAGTGAATTTGTTCAATGCTTTTAAAACTAGTGCGGTAGACGTTGCTTATCTATCTTTACAACCAGACCAAATTCGTAGTTTAGAAGAAGGTGCTAAAAAAGGAGATTGGCAAACCATCACTGCCCAAGGTAGTGTAGTGAGTTATATGGTGTTGAATCGCAATCAGAAACCTTTGGATAAACCAGAAGTTAGAAGAGCGATCGCATCACTCATTAATCGTCAATTATTCAATGAGCGAGTTTTGTTTAATCAGGCAGATCTACTTTACACCATGATTCCCACTACCTTTAATGTTTCCCAGCCATTATTTCAAGCTAAATATGGTGATGGTAACTTTGAAGAAGCTAAAAAGTTGTTAACTACCGTTGGTTTTTCCCAACAAAATCCCGCTAAAGTGCAAGTTTGGTATCCTGCGAGTTCACCAACTCGAAGTTTAGCCGCACAAACACTCAAATCCTTGGCTGATACTAAAATGGATGGGATATTACAATTGGAAGTAAAAACCGTAGAAGGTGCTACATTTTTTAAAGAAATTTCCAAAAGTTTATATCCAGTAGCTTTACTAGATTGGTATCCAGACTTTTTAGACCCAGATAATTACGTACAACCATTTTTAGCTTGTGAAAAAGGTTCAGAATCAAAAGGCTGTGAAGACGGAGGAAGTCAAATGCAAGGGTCATTTTACTATAGCGAAACAATGAATAAACTCATTGATCAACAACGTAAGGAACAAAACCCAGAAGCCAGAAAAAGAATATTTACTGAGATTCAAAGCCAAGTAGTTAATGATGTCCCTTATATTCCTTTATGGCAAAACAAAGATTATGTATTTGCCCAAAAAGGTGTAAGTAATGTAAAACTTGATCCTACCCAGAACTTGATTTACAAGAACATTAAAAAGTAGGGATTCAAGATTCGGGACTGGGGACTAGGGACTGGGAACAAGAATAATATATTTAATTCCTGACTCCTGACTCCTGACTCCTGACTCCTGACTCCTGACTCCTGACTCCTGA
>CAJTBH020000222.1:0-27261 GCA_910574055.2 Azolla filiculoides
TTCAAACCATGGTGCCATTGCTGCGGCAGTGGTTTCTTTCATCAGCTTCTTTTAAGGTGAAAGCTACACCGAATCCGCACCATACTCCTTTTTACTCTTAACTTTTGTTTAAGTCCCGTTAGTAAATCTTTCAAGGGCAAAAATCCTGTGGTTACTTTGGTTGAGGTAATTTATCATACAGGAGTTAAACTGACACAACAAGCAATGGCGGACATCGAAGAGCTGATTCACTGCTTACCAACTGTGAAAAAACGGTTTGTTAAAATTTTTTATCGAAGCCACTGACGTTTTGGATCATTTTTTAGTTGGAACACTCTAACTAACTGAGAGGGATACCTTCGGTCAGCTTTGCTATCGCACATCTTCCACTATAAACTAACGAAAACTGATCGCACCACTTTCACTATGAATGTATCTCCCAGTATAGGGATTGAGTTATTGCTTGACTAAGTAAAATGTTTGATTGTCTTTTATTTCAGGCTCAACACTTATACCTCCTCTTTTGTAAGATGCTGTTATTTAGAGCTTTCCCGACTTGTAATAGTATTTATCAATTTTAAAGAAAGTTGAAAATGATTATCTCTAATCTTTCCATCTACTTCATTATATTCACATACTACGTTAGATAGAGAATCAAGACATTCCTTTCTATATGACGATAAGCAAAGAACCGCAAGACTAATTCAACATCTTCCATTTTCCGATAAGATTCACTTTAAAGTGATTTTTCTTCTCCTTCAATTTCTAAAGGTATTTGCCACATTTGGACGAAATAGTCACTTTGAGAAACTCTTAGACATAATTGCTTAAACTTCCCATTATGTAAGGTATTTCTTCTTTCCTATGGAGTGAGTTTTCTTCCTCCACTATTTAATCTTTCAAAAACGATTTTTTTTAAATTCTCAGCTTCTTCTTGAGTTTTGGCTGTTTCCTGTAATGAAACAATAGATAGACGATATTTATCGTCTATCTATTCCTCTTCTAACTTCCTCAGGCAAGTTTTGATAGTTTCTTCCATCAAGCTCTCGCCAATATTATTTATAATCCCTCTAATTTAAAATCTCCTTTATAAAAATCATAAGTGGTATTGTAAACTCTGGGAAAATTCTTCCTTGTTGACGACGAAGCACAGGTTTTGTATTAGTCATGATTCACCCTACCTTATTTCTGTAAGTCGCCAATTATTCTTGAGTTTAAAACCAATTTTGACCATTAGTAAAACTCTAGGAAAATTATCTGATTTCTTCATTTCCATCTTTAATTATTGCCTGTTGAACTTCTTCTTCCCAATTTTCATCAGTGGGGTTAATAGTAATCATATATACTTCAGATTTTGAACGAGCTATCTATGTATGCGTGAAAAGCTTGAATATCTTCTCTGTGAGAGAGAACATAACGACGTAGCTCATTAAGAATCATTGTTTGATAATTAACTAAAGTCACTGTAAATTCCCAACTATTCTTTGTGTTCAAGTAAGGTTTTACCATTACTAAGACGCTGCAAAAACTCAGGATAATTCATCACAAATCATCAACAGATTCTGATGGGGGCATTTCTACCCAATTTGCCTCAGCATTCAATTTATTTACATAAATGTAGAATGTCTCTTGATCATCTCGATGAGATAAAGCATAAGCACGTAATTCTTTTGTAATCATACCTTGGAAGTTAGGCTGACTCATACCACATACCTTCATTTACCATTGGGATATATTTCTATCATATTCTCTTCACCCCCGAGGATAAACACATTACCTGTACGTTTATCAACTCGACCCAGGTTTATGGGTAAATATAGTTTAGTTAACCAACAACACAGAATAAATAACTGCGTTTTTTGCTCCGATCTAGGAATGACCTGTACTCCTCAATAGCACTCATGACGACCAATATATCACTCTTTCTATTCTTTGCGCCTTTGCTTATTAGCGTCCTTGCGCGAAACGAAAAAAACGGCAGAGAACCTACATCCTCCACCGCTTAATTAACAATTTAAAAAACCTAACTATGACTCAACACCCTGGGGTAACAACTCCCGACGCGGTTGAGAACTAACTTGAACAATGCCATTTTCATCAACATCAACAAGAGCAGTATCACCGTCTTTGATGCGTCCAGATAGAATTTCTTCCGCTAAACTATCTTCTAACAAGCGCATAATTGCCCGACGTAATGGCCTTGCACCGTAGCTGGGACTGTAACCCTCTTGAACTAGGCGCTCTTTGAAGCGATCACTCACTTCTAAAGTAATGCCTTTTTCTGTTAACCGACCGAACACTTCCTTCAGCATGATTTCGGCGATTTGGGTAACTTCAAGCTTGTTCAACTGACGGAAGACAATAATTTCATCCAAACGGTTTAAGAACTCAGGACGGAAGTATTGCTTTAGTTCCTCGTTCACCAAAGAACGAATCCGGTTGTATTGAGATTCGGTCGCATCCTCAGCAAACTCGAAACCAATACCGCTACCACCTTTTTCAATTACCTTAGAACCAATGTTGGAAGTCAAAATCAGCAAGGTGTTCTTAAAGTCCACGGTGCGACCCTTCGCGTCAGTTAAACGACCATCTTCCAAAATTTGCAGCAGCATGTTGAACACATCGGGGTGTGCTTTTTCGATTTCGTCAAACAGCACTACTGTATAAGGACGACGGCGTACAGCTTCTGTTAATTGACCACCTTCGTTGTAACCAACGTAACCTGGAGGTGAACCAATCAGTTTACTAACGGTGTGACGTTCCATGTACTCGGACATATCCAAGCGAATCATTGCTTCTTCAGAACCGAAGAAGTAAGAAGCCAAGGATTTAGCCAACTCAGTTTTACCAACCCCAGTTGGACCAGAGAAGACAAAACTGGCAATTGGCCGATTAGGATTCTTCAAACCAACACGAGCGCGACGAATAGCGCGGGAAACAGCCTTCACAGCATCATCTTGACCGATGAGGCGCTGATGTAAGGTGTCTTCCATGTGTAGCAACTTCTCGGATTCAGATTCAGTGAGTTTGTTCACTGGTACACCTGTCCAAGAAGCAACAATGTGAGCGATGTCTTCTTCTGTGACTACAGGTTCAACACCGTCACCACCAGCCGCGTTGGTTTTGGTTTGAGCAATGGTGCGTATTTCCGCTTTGATTTCCATTTCTCTGTCCCGCAGTTCTCCGGCTCGGTCAAAGTCCTGAGAACGGACAGCATCATCTTTTTCTTTTAAGATTTGCCGCAATTCCTTGTCTAACTCTTTAGCTGCTGGGGGTAGCTGGGAGTTAATCAAGCGCACCCGTGAGCCTGCTTCATCAACCAAGTCGATGGCTTTATCTGGGAGGTAGCGATCGCTAATATATCGATCAGACAACTTCGCCGCCGCGACTAAAGCTTCATCGGAGATTTTTAACTTGTGGTGTTGCTCGTAGCGATCGCGCAAACCATATAAAATTTCAATTGTTTCATCAACAGAAGGCTCACCTACCATCACAGGCTGGAAGCGTCTTTCCAACGCTGCATCCCGTTCAATGTGTTTACGATACTCATCTAAAGTGGTCGCACCGATACACTGCAACTCACCCCGTGCCAAAGCTGGCTTGAGGATATTCGCTGCATCAATCGCCCCTTCAGCCGCACCTGCACCGATTAAAGTGTGAACCTCGTCAATAACAAGGATGACATTACCCGCAGAACGGATTTCATCCATGATTTTTTTTAGGCGTTCTTCAAATTCACCCCGGTATTTCGTTCCTGCTACCAGCAAGCCAATATCAAGAGTAACAACACGCTTATCTTCGAGAATGTCGGGGACATCTTTGTTAGCTATCCGGCTCGCTAGACCTTCAGCAATAGCCGTTTTACCTACCCCTGGTTCACCAATTAGCACTGGATTATTCTTAGTCCGGCGACCCAAAATTTGAATCACGCGCTCAATTTCTTTAGCACGTCCCACCACAGGATCAAGTTTATTGTCTGTGGCCATTTGGGTCAGGTTGGAACCAAATTCATCCAAAGTCGGGGTTTTCGTGCGACCAGATGAACCTCCCCCTGGTGAAACTTCGGCTGTTTCTCCCAACATACGGATTACCTGGGTTCTCACCTTAGATAAATCCACACCGAGGTTTTCTAACACCCTGGCTGCTACACCTTCCCCTTCGCGGATGAGGCCCAACAGCAGATGCTCGGTGCCTATGTAGTTATGCCCCAGTTGGCGTGCTTCTTCCAAGGATAGTTCTAGAACTCGCTTTGCCCGTGGCGTAAACGGAATTTCCACGGCTACAAAGCCTGAACCCCGACCTATGATTTTTTCAACTTCAATGCGGGCATCTTTAAGATTAACGCCCATTGATTTCAGCACCTTGGCGGCCACTCCTGTCCCTTCCCCTATGAGACCCAAGAGGATCTGCTCGGTTCCAACAAAGTTGTGACCTAAACGGCGGGCCTCTTCTTGGGCCAGCATGATTACCTTAATGGCTTTTTCTGTGAAGCGTTCAAACATGGCATTCTTCCCATCACCTGCGTCGTGCCGGTACGCTGATTTTAGCACAGGCTAAAAGTTTGGATGTCTGTATACAAATTTTTGACCTCCAACTGCGATTACAAATTGAGTTAATTGCTAACTTTTTATTACTTTTTATGTAGCCTGTGTACTGAAGAGGTTGAATTTACCAGCCTTTTTGGGACTAATGACAAACAGATAAAGCCTTTATGTTGAGATTTTGTTGATTTAATCCCAAGCAGAAATCAATATCATATAGCTTAGTTTTTTGTCAATGATTTGCATGTTTAATAGCTTTGACTTATATAAAATCTAGATTTAGTTTAAAATTCTGATTGAAGTTAAGTAGCATGAAAATTGCGTTTTTTGTTATTAAGGCGAGAAATCGAGATACAATTCAAAATTCCAAATTCCTACCTATTAGTCTGTCTAATAGGTAGGAAAAAAGTTTCTATTGTTCCCCTACCTCAGCAGCAGCTTCACCGGTCATTTTTGGGAGACGACTATTCCCTTTCACCTCTTCCGCATTCACTGACCAACAAGATTGACTGAGGCGATCTTTCACTATGCTATGCCAATCGTCCAAAATTTTGAAAAACTTTGGCTGTTGTAAATCAGAAACCCAAAGAATCAGCGCGTCTTCTTCATTATCTTTGTAGTAACACGGTCTTCTGCCAGCGATTTTAAAGCCAAATTTTTCATATAACGAGATAGCCCCGTTGTTGGAAGCTCGGACTTCAAGAGTAGCTCTCTCCAAACCGCAATCGCTGGCTGTCTTGAGTAAAGAATACAATAAAGCCTGTCCCAAACCTTGACGGTGATATTGAGGATGAACCGCCAAAATCGTAATATGTGCCTCCTCTAAAATTGACCAAATACAGCCCATTCCCAGCAACCCAGAACTAGAAAACGGGGAAAATAAACCTAGAAAATGACTATTAGGGCTTTCCAACTCACGTCCGTAGCCATCCATTGTCCACAAGCCATTAAAACAAGCCTTATCAAGCTCCAGCAATTCACCCAAATGCTCTGGTGTCAAGGATTGAATTTTTAAATCTAATAATTTCACGATTAAAGAAACAGGGAATAGGTGACAGGTGACAGGTAACAGATGACAGGGAATAGTTAAGAAGATGGTCTATGGGAAATGGGGAACAAAGGTGCGGGAAAATTCTTCAGAATCATGGCTTCTGCCTCTTACCTCCTATTACCAATCACCAATTACCCATTTCCCATTACCAGCCTTCCTGTAAACTGGGAATCGAGATAATAACTCACGCCCGTAATCTTAACCAGGACAACTCTTAATTAGATATGGTATCGACTCACCCCCTCGGGATTCAAGCTTCTGGCAGTCAATATTTACCTCAAAAGCTCAACAACACAACTCTTTCACCTAATCAAGAACTCTTACCCTTGAGTGCTAGAGTGAATCGTCATGACTCCCTAGAAATCGGTGGGTGTGATGTCACAACGCTGGTTGAGCAGTTTGGTTCACCTTTATATATTTTAGATGAAGAAACTCTACGGACAGCCTGTAGGCAATACCATGATACTTTCAAACAACACTACAAAGACGAATCTCAAGTATTGTACGCTTCTAAAGCATGGAATTGTCTAGCTGTTTGTGCCATTGTTGCCTCGGAAGGCTTGGGAATTGATGTGGTATCTGGTGGTGAACTATACACTGCGCTCAATGCGGGTGTGACTCCAGATAAAATCTACCTACATGGCAATAATAAATCTCGTGATGAGCTAGTTTTAGCTATTGAGTCAGGTTGTACAATTGTTGCGGATAACTGGTACGAATTAAAAACTTTGGTAGAATTGGTAACAAAGTCTTCCCCAGTTCGCATTATGTTGCGGTTAACTCCAGGGATTGAATGTCATACCCACGAATATATCCGCACCGGACATTTAGACAGTAAATTTGGTTTTGATCCCAGTGATTTAGATGAGGTATTTGCCTTTGTTAGCAAACAACCAAGTTTAAACTGTGTAGGGTTACACGCTCACATAGGTTCACAAATTTTTGAACGTCAACCCCATCGAGATTTGGCTGCTGTGATGGTACAGTGGTTGCGGGACGCAGCCAAATATAATTTGGAATTGAAAGAGTTAAATGTAGGTGGTGGTTTAGGGATTAAGTACACAGAATCAGATGATCCCCCAAGCATTGAAGAATGGTCAAAGGCAATTTGTGAAGTAGTTCAACAAGCTTGTGCTGCTGAAAATTTGCCCTTACCTAAATTACTCTGTGAACCAGGGCGATCGCTGATTGCCACAGCTTGCGTTACCGCCTACAGTATTGGTTCAGCTAAAGTTATTCCTGATCTTCGTACTTATGTGACAATTGATGGAGGAATGTCTGATAATCCCCGCCCCATCACCTACCAATCAGTTTATCGGTCAGTGGTTGCTAATAAAATGTCTGCTGCTTTAACAGAAACAGTCACATTGGCTGGTAAACATTGCGAATCAGGAGATATTCTGATCAAAAATGCCCAACTGCCTAAAACTGAACCAGGTGATATTCTCGTCGTTATGGGAACTGGTGCCTACAATTACAGTATGGCATCTAACTACAACCGCTTGCCCCGACCAGCAGCTGTTTTAGTGGCGAATGGCGAAGCAAACTTAATTTTGCAACGCGAAAATTATCAAGACATAATTCGACAAGATTGCCTACCAGAAAGACTGAAATAGTCAGTGGTCAATTGTCAGTGGTCACTTATTTCAGACTCTGACCACTGACCACTGACCACTAACCACTGACAAAGTTTGTAATCCAGATGTCATGAGAGATTGGTGGAAGCAATGGCTGATAAACCTGGGATGGTCACAGTCCTTGCTATTTGGGACTCTGGATATTGTGTTGGTGCTGGCGCTGACATATATGATCCTTGTGATTATTAGTGAACGCCGAACGCTGTGGATGGTAAGGGGATTTATACTCTTGATGCTGGCCTCAGCATTCAGCGGTACTTTAGCGCTACCTCTGCTCAATTTCGTTCTTGAAAAGTTGGTAATTGGTTGCGCTGTAGCGATGGCTGTAGCACTTCAATCAGAGTTTCGCCGCTTCTTGGAACAACTGGGACGAGGTGAGTTCCGGCTGTTATTTCAACCCAACCGCTTGGCAGTCCCCAAATCTGATAGCGTGATTGATGAAATTGTCGAAGCTGTAAAAGAACTGTCAAAAAATCGGATTGGCGCTTTGCTAATTTTGGAAACTTCCGGGCCAATTGATGAGAGAGATTTTTCAGTACCTGGAGTAAAGTTAAATGCAGAGGTGTCTAAGGAGCTGATACAGACAATTTTTCAGCCAAAAACTTTATTGCATGATGGGGCAACATTGATCCGGGGTTCGCGAATTGTGTCATCGGGTATAATTTTACCACTTTCGGGACGTACAGCCTCGCGCCAGTTGGGTACACGCCATCGGGCAGCAATGGGAATTACTGAACGGGTCGAAAATTGCATTTGTGTCGTTGTATCAGAAGAAACGGGTTCTATTTCCTTAGCGGAAAGGGGAACTCTATACAGACCACTGACGATTAGGAAGTTAAAAGAGTCTTTACAGGCTCGATTTTCTCCCACTGTAGATAGGGACACTGTAGCTCCTGGTCTTGTCAGTTTAATTCGTCAAATTAGTGGTCAGACACTAGCACTGGTGTCACGTTTACTCAAATTACCAAGTCTTCGACACGGTATGCGTAGCTTGCTTCCCCGTAGGGATACGACCCCTTCTCGCCAAAAAAATAAGACCGAAAAATGACTACACAACAGACTGAACTGCAATATTTACCCTCTGATTTAAAACGAGAATTACTCCCCCAGCACGTTGCGGTGATTATGGATGGCAATGGTCGATGGGCTAAAAGTCAAGGTTTACCAAGGATTATGGGTCACAAACGGGGAGTTGATGCCCTCAAAGATTTGCTGCACTGTTGTAAGGATTGGGGAATTAAAGCCCTGACTGCCTATGCTTTTTCGACGGAAAACTGGAAAAGACCACAGGAAGAAGTGGAGTTTTTGATGAGTCTGTTCCAGGGTGTCTTGCGTCAAGAACTACGGGAAATGGTAGAGGAGAATGTACAAATTCAGTTTGTGGGTAATTTACAAGCTTTACCAACAGCACTTCAGGAAGAAATTTCTCGTTCAATGGCAGAAACTAAGGATAATCGCAGTATTAAGTTTACAGTAGCCACAAATTATGGTGGTAGACAGGAGATTTTACAAGCTTGTAGAGCAATCGCTCAAAAGGTACAACAAGGTATATTAAATCCTGATGAAATTTCTGAAGAATTGTTTGAAAGTCATTTATATACAGCCGGAATAACAGATCCAGATTTACTCATCCGCACCAGTGGGGAAATGCGACTTTCTAATTTTCTACTTTGGCAAATGGCCTATGGAGAAATTTATATTACCGAAACTCTCTGGCCAGATTTTGACAGAAAAGAGTTTCAACGGGCTTTATGTGCTTACCAGCAACGGGAAAGGCGATTTGGGAAAATTTAGGTGTAGGGGTGTAGGAGAGAAAGAATTCAGGAGTCAGGAGTCAGGAGTCAGGAGTCAGGAGTCAGGAGTCAGTAGTCAGGAGTCAGGAGTCAGAATATTTGAGAAATTGGTTAATTATCAAATAGGGATTTTTGAAGTTAGCCTGAAAAAGCAGACTGCTGATGGCTGTTCGCGTAGCATGCCGTTAGGCATTAGCTGAATGGTTACAAACAAATTATGAATTAAAAATTAAAAATGAAACATCTTTTCTGCCTGTTCCCTGTTCGCTTCTGCCTGAATTACGAATTACGAATTACCCAATTTATGGACCGCAAAATATGGCTTGTTCTATATCTTGCCGACTTAGGGAATATTTAAAAGAACGTTGGATATTCTGACCATTTTCTCCAGCTTGAATATATCTAACTGTAATTTGCTCTATATCTAGCCAAATTTCTGCTTGCCAGCTAGGTTTTTGCAATCGCCAACAATGTAATTCGTTTTCATCTTGTTGGCAGCCTTGGTCTTTTAGCCATTGTTCAATTTGTGGAAGTGGATGGCTATATAGAGGTGTATTGGAGGGAAGAATAGACATAAGAAATTTCAAATAGTACTTACAGCAGGCTACGCGAACAAAATTCAAAATTATTAGTTTGTATCGGGTGTGGAAGTTGGGAAATATGGGTGATTTGCTGTTGTGTATTTGGTGTGGTTGGGAGAAGTTGTGTTTATAAACTGGACTCACCACGAAGAACACCGATCGCGAGCGCTAATATCATACAACCCACAAAGGTTAAGCCTAACACAAATAATACAAAGATTTCTCCTGATGAGAGGGGGCGATAGCTTGCATCAAGATACATTGATTTTGACCAATCATGAGGTCGAGAAGCTCGATGGTTTAAATCTGTAGGTGCTTGAATGACACCAAACCGAGAATAACCAATTTTCAAATCATATCTTAAACGCCGTTCTGGATGGCTGAGAGTAGCGTAAGCCTCGTTAATTTGCTGAAATTTTTCTGTAGCAACTATCGCTGGTAATTCTGTAGTATCTGGATGATACTGTTTACTCAATTCCCGATAAGCGCGACGGATATCTATTACCGACGCGGAAGGATGAAGTCCTAGCAGGGCGTAATATATGATTTCGCGGCTTTGTGGCATTACCCCATTGTCATTCACGACCGTTTGAGTCACTTTGCTCAAAAATGTTTTTTATATTTTAAATCTTTTGGGTGCGGCTCTTCTGAAAAGACGTAATAATACATTCGCATTACACATTTCTGAATCAACCTATATCTACATTTCTGTTTTTTAACCTAAGAAACTAAAATCAAGCGATCCTTAGGATCGCTTTACTATCGCCTACTCCCTTCCCACTAAAAGAATAAGGTCATAGTAATGATGATAGTTGCCTTCATCATGATACCTTGCAATTTCTTACACCTCTTAGCTTTGCGTCTTTGCGTGAGGGATATTTATAGATTGTAAAACCTGACAACTAAATTAAATCCGCACGGGGTTTAAAGGTTTCAACTTCCCGCAATTTTTCATAAAGCTGTCTTTCTTCATCTGTAATATTTTTGGGTGTAACTATCTGAACTTCTACTAATTGATCACCGCGTTTTCCGTTTTCACCTGGGTAGCCTTTGTTAGCTAAACGGAATCTTTGTCCAGACCGGACAGCAGGAGGAACAGTCATTTTTACGGGACCGTCGAGAGTTGGTGCTTCGACTTGTCCTCCTAATACTGCTTCACTGGGAGTTACAGGAACTTGACAGAAGATGTTAGAACCTTCTAGTTTAAATAACGGATGGGGTTCAACGGTAATTTTTAAGTATAAATCGCCTCCACCAATGCCTTGATTTCGCAAGCGGATGGTTTGACCTGTCACCATTGCTGGGGGCATAGTTACTTCGAGCGAGCGCCCATCTTCTAAGCGTATCCTTTCATTACCACCTTGATAAGCTTTTTCTAGTGGTAAAGTTAATCTGGCTTCTATATCCCTGCGGGTAGTGCGGGGTGGGGTGTTAACTGTATATGAGACTTTGGTTCTGGGAGTCCGAAATGGGTCGGTAGTGGTTGTATTATCTGCTGTAGTTCTGCTATCTTTGCGACTCCTAACACCAATGACCTGATTAATAAAACTTTCAAAATCAGGAAACTCGCTAGGATCTACTTCTTGATTACTGCGACCGTTGTTAGGGCGATTATCTCCCCAAGCTTTGGGTTTTGGTGTCTGTTTACCACCAGCAAAGCCTTTTTGTTTCCAGTAGCGGCTAAACTGGTCGTATTGGGATCGTCGACTGGGATCGGAAAGAATTTCATAAGCCTCCCCAATAGTCTTAAATTTTTCTTCTGCTTCTTTGTTACCTGGATTAAGATCAGGGTGATATTGCCTTGCTAACCTGCGATAAACCTTTTTAATTTCTTCGCTAGAGGCTTCTTTATTTACTCCCAAAATCTCGTAATAATCGCGGAAATTTTGCAAATTTTGCATATTCATTAATGATCAATTATCTGTTATCAGTGGAGGAAGGCAAAAGGTAAGAGGTGAACCAACGCGGTCTTAGGGAGCCACTGTGGTGGACGGGTTTCCCCGCATAAAGCAAGTAAGTGGCGTGGTTTCCCCCATGTAGGCGCTTCCCCTTCCCGCAGGGTGCGACTGGAGAACCCGAAGGGTAAGAGGCAAAGGGCAAGAGTTTTTTAATTTTTAATTTTTAATGATTACTGTCACCTGTCACCTAATTTTCTTCTACCTCCTGCCTCCTGCCTCCTGAATCTAAAATCCAAAATCTCAAATTCCTTTACAGCCAATCATCGTCTTCATCCCAATTATCCCGGTAGGTGGGACGGCGGCGGTGTGGTGGAGGACTATCATAGGAGGGAGAACGATTGTCTCTACCATAGTCTCGACTATAGTCTCTGTTATTAGAATCGGGTTCCCGATAGTTTTCTCTGGAATAATCCCGTTCCCGTTCTTTATCACCAGTGAAGATGTCACGGATGGCACCAAATAGGTCTTCATCTTCATCTTCAGCATAATACTCTCGCACTTCGCGATTTAGCTCATACAGAGCATCTTGCAGGTCAGAGTAAGCTTGGTCAATACCGCGATCATCATTATCTTTTAAACTTTCACGCAGTTCCCGGCAAATATTGTCAATGCGTTGACGACGGTTACGGGCAAACTGCATCCCCATTTCCAAGGCTACTTCCCTCAATTGCCGTTCTGCTTGTAAAATCAATGCCTCGGAACGAGTGCGTTTTTCTACCCGTTCTTTCCTTTCCCGGTCAACATCAGCATATTTTTGAGCATCTTGAATCATGCGATTTACTTCTGATTCACTCAAGGTAGAAGCGCCTTGAATTGTGATACTCTGTTCTCTGCCAGTGGTACGATCTAAAGCCGTTACCTGTAAAATCCCGTTGGCATCAATATCAAAGGATATTTGAACCTGTGGGATGCCTCGTGGTGCTGGTGGGATGCCATACAGCTTAAATCTTCCCAAAGACTTATTATTTGCTGCCATTTCTCTCTCACCTTGGACAACGTGGATTTCTACGCTGTTTTGGTTATTTTCAGAGGTGGAAAAAATGTCGGAGCGTCGTACTGGTATTGTGGTGTTACGGGGAATGAGCTTTTTCATCACGCCACCAATGGTTTCCAGTCCTAAAGATAGGGGTGTGACATCTAACAGCAATACATCTTTGAGTTCGCCGGCTAAAATACCTGCTTGAATTGCTGCACCTACGGCCACAACTTCATCAGGGTTGACGTTTTCGTTGGGTTCCATACCTATGAAGTCCCGCACTAGCTGTTTTACTATTGGTATCCTGGTGGAACCGCCTACTAGTACAACTTCTTCAATATCTACTGGGGAAAGTCCGGCATCTTTTAGCGCCCTTTTGACTGGTGTTCGCACTCTGCTGATTAAGTCACCACATAGTCCTTCAAATTGCGATCGCGTCAGGCGTGTTTCTAAATGTTTAGGTCCGTCCTCTGTGGCGGTGATGAAGGGTAGGTTAATATCGGTGACACTGACAGCAGAAAGTTCAATTTTGGCCTTTTCTGCGGCTTCCATTAACCTTTGTAAAGCTTGGCGATCACTTCTTAAATCTACACCCTCTGCTTCTAAAAATTGTCCTGCCAACCAATCAACTATCTTTCTATCAAAATCATTACCACCTAATTGCGTATCTCCACTAGTGGCTTTAACCTCGAATATGCCGTCACCTACTTCCAAAATCGACACATCAAAAGTCCCACCACCCAAATCAAAAACTAAGATGGTTTCCGTTTCACCCCGATATAATCCGTAAGCCAAAGAAGCCGCAGTCGGTTCATTGAGAATTCGCAAAACATCTAAACCAGCAATTCTCCCAGCATCGCGGGTAGCCTGGCGTTGGGAATCATTAAAATAAGCTGGAACGGTAATTACAGCCCCAGTGACAGTTTCTCCCAAATAGCGACCAGCATCATCTGCCAATTTCCTCAGCACCATAGCTGAAATTTCTTCTGGGGTAAATTCTTTATTTAAGCGGGGACACGCAACTTTAATACTGCCTATTTCATCTTTGCGGATGGTATAGGGTACACGCTTGGAATCTGGGTTAAGTTCACCATATTTCCGCCCAATGAAGCGTTTAACTGCAAAAAAGGTATTTTGGGGATTAAGAACAGTTTGCCGTCTTGCCATTTGTCCAACCACCCTTTCACCTTCTTTGGTGAAGCCAACAACAGAGGGAGTTGTTCGCATACCTTCAGCATTGGCAATCACCACCGGCTTGCCACCCTCCATTACGGCGACTACTGAGTTGGTTGTACCCAAGTCGATGCCGACTACCTTGCCCATGCGTTACTTGTCTCCTAAGCGTGTCCTGTACGTCTATTATGATTAGATGGTACTACCTCTAGCTTGCTGCTAAATGATAAAAATTACCCAATGGTATAATTATCATCATTAAATTCAATAATTTACATAATTAGAGAAATTTTAGCTTAAGGTGCTACTTGCCAAACTAGGATAGCATTTGAAGAGAGGAAAAGAAGAAGAGGCTGTAGGGTGTGGGGCGTGGGGAACAGAGACAGTAATTTTCTCAATCACCAATCACGAATCACCAATTTGACTTTAAAACAACAATTACAAAATCATCTCCAAGAGATAGCATGGGAACGCGATCCCTATATGGCGAGTACCGGACATTTCTTTGTTCAAGAATACATTCGCCAACAACTTGCACAATGGGGAAGTGTGGAAATCCACACCTTTCAAGTCAGGGGTAAAACCTGTAACAACCTGATTTTAAATTTACCAGCCCAAACACAAAGGCAAGAAACAAAGTTACCACCCATTTTAATAGGCGCTCATTATGATGGTGTACCTTATACAGTGGCTGCTGATGATAATGCTACTGGTGTGGCTGTGTTGTTAGAGTTTGCTCACAGTTTTACCCAAATACCAGCTAGATATCCTTTGGGACTTGTTGCTTTTGATATGAAAGAATACGGCTTATTAGGTAGTGCTGATTATGCTGATTTATTACGTAAACAAGGACAACCTCTACGCTTGATGATAGCATTGGAAATGCTAGGCTATCAGGACTTTACTCCTGGTTGGCAAAGATACCCAGCTTTTTAGATAAGTTTTACCCCAACACTGGAGATTTTATTGGTTTAATTGGTAATTGGCGGGCTTTGCGCGATTTAATTAGTTTAAGTCGAAGTATTCGCCAAGTGGGTGTACCTAGTCAATGGTTACCAGCGCCCAATCGGGGGTTACTGGTTTCCCAAACTCGACTTAGTAATCATGCACCTTTTTGGGATCAGGGTTATCCAGCAATGATGGTGATAGATACTGCGTTTTTACGAAATCCAAATTATCACAAACCAAGTGATACTATTGCTAGTTCGGACTTAGACTTTCTGACTGGCGTGTGTGAGGGTTTAGAAATGGGGATTAAGAAGTTATAGAAAATTATTGGTTAATTTAGTTTAAACTTGATCTAATTTATTAAGTATTTACTAGATTTATGCTTATATTATCTTCTTTGAGTGCCAGAAGAATTCTTTATAAAATATTTTAATCTAAGAGCACGCATGATCCTGCTTTAAATAGAAATTTGGTTAGTTATCAAGGAAATAAACAAACTCCTTTTTCTTCTTGGTTCAAATATAGGAAAGGATTTTCAAAACCTCTAATTACCTAAATGTTACAAACATTAAAGCCTAATCCAGGTATAGTAATAGATCCATTTTCAGGAAGTGGAACATCACTCACTATTGACTGCTAGTAAATTAGGATGGATAACCACGGAAATTCAACTTCTACCAGTCGGCATTTTTGCTACTGAAGCTAGAATAATAGGGAGCATCCACTATTGGAAGATACACAGCTTTTAGCAGAATATAAGGATAAATAAGTGTGGATTAGCAACCATGAACCAGGATAGAAAAGAACGGACCAAAGCCTGCTTAAAAGAATAGGCAACATTGTTATATGAAGAAGCAGACAAAAGTCAGATAACAGACTTGGAAGGCATAGAAAAAACAGTAAGGAGTCAAATATTAGAAGTGGTAAGTCCAGAAATAGCCCTTTTTTTATCGAAGAAACAACCGGAAGGAAAATAGGTAAAACCAATAAAGTCAAAACCCCTTGCTAGGAGAACTAAAACTAAAAGCTAAATAGTTGCAGAGACTGGGTTTGAAGCCAAGAAATCGATTAAGTCCATTAGTTTAAAAGTGCTGCTTGAGGCTATCAGCTCAAGCTTTATTTAATAATTCTCGAGGCAAACAAGTTAAGAAGTTTTTCGACATAAGCGAAAAACATCCCACTGGCATTATTAACTACACCTACTACCAAGCTAAATAACTGTGTTCTATTGGTTCTGGATCTGTCGAATCTGCTATTAAACACATTGGAGCAAGGATTAAAATTTCTGGACCACAGTGGAATGTTGAAAGTGTCTACCAAATCCTTTCCCTTCCTTGTGCTTATCTCAATGGTTTGCTTCCTATTTGAGTCTTTCTGCCAAAACTCGATGCTCCCGAATAATAGCTCAAAAAATAGATATACAGGAATTTAAAAGAGTAATATATAAACTGCAAAAACTAGATTACCAAAACTAGTATCAAGAAATTTATATATTTAAACATATAACAATTACTCATGATGCATCTTCCCAAATGAATGAAAAGTAATCAATGGGCTATTTATCTTATTGTCATGACTTTATTACAGATACGAATATCCAGAAGATACTGATATATATGCAGCTTTTTCTATCCTTGAAGATATTAGTTCTTCTAGAAAAGATGGGCAATATCTCCGCTGGTATTTTCGTTCAGGGCGTTCAAAAAGTAAATCTGAATTTAATAAAGGAGCAATTTTATCTTTTGAAGAGGCTATTGAACGTAAGCTTAAGCAAATTATATCAGACTTAGAGTGAAGTTCCATACAACTAGATTTATCTCATGATGATCAACTACCACAATTGTTCCCTAGCAAATTTGGCGATCTAGAAAATGTAGAACCTAACCTTTATGAAGGTTCATTTTTAGAAATTCTTCCTACTTTTCCAGGTGATAGTGTTGATTTCGTTATTACATCACCACCATATCTGAACTGATATGATTACACTCGTACCTATGCTCTTGAACTTGCATTTTTGGCATGTAGTGAAAATAAAGTCGAAAATCTACGTCAGCAAATACTTTCATGCACAGTATCAAATCGCGATAAACGTACATATTTATAATAATACTATATAAGTAAACAACTGGATAACGTTTTCTTAAAAATAGATTCTGTTTTTAAACAACAGGATGCACTACAAGAAATATTAATGACTTTAGGAAAAAATAAAAATGAAGGGACTTCGAATAATCAAAAGATTTACAGAATGGTACATAATTACTTGTATGAAATGTGTCTTGTTATCTATGAGTTAAGTCCCATTCTCAAATCAGGTGGCATAATCACAATAGTTAATGATAATTTCAAATACGCAGGGGAAGAGATTCCTGTAGATTGAATTCTATCAGATATCGCAGAATCCTTTGGACTGACAAATAGATCTATTTAGACACTAGGAAGAGGAAGTTGGGAAGACTGGAAAAACTGGGGTATTGGAGAAGATACGTTTGCTTATATCAGTAACCATTCCGAATTAGAACTTATTCAAGTATTTTGTCACCCTCGTTTAATTCGAGAACACTCTTTATTATTAGCCTACTATCGTAGTATATCTGTACTTACTCAAGAAGCAGTTCAGTATTTAGCTAAAGTAAATTTAAAGAAGATTGAAGCTAATGAAGACAATAAAATTCCTCTAACAGAAGATAAAGCTTTGACAGTTTCCCGACTATTTAATGAACACATATCTCTGATTATTGATAGTTCAATTGACAGCCTGACGTAAGCAGAATTATATGGCACAATACTAGCTTCAACTGGAGCGCAAATTGATGGTTCTTGGCGTAATGCTATTGGAGAAGAACCTGAACAGGTTGTACAGGGACTACTGATCAAAGAGGCAAAAGAACGTAATTTAATTTAGTTGTTGCCTTTCTTCCACTTAAGGGTATTGAAGTTGAAATATATAATCCTGATAAAACTGAAGCACAATTAGCATAGGAAATGTAGAAGCGTATCGGGGTCTAATGTTGGCTAATCATACTTCTGTTCTTTTCTCACAAGAACCAGATATTTTACTTCTGAATAATCAGGGGAAAACAGTTGGTGTGATTGAAGTGAAAGGAGTAACTGATCCTGCTGGTGCATTAGAAGGTTATGGTACTGCTAAAAAATCTTTTGAAGAAGCATTGTGTATAAATCCAGAAGTACAAACTATTCTTATTGCTAATTGTATTACACCTGAAGATAAAAATCGGATTGAGAATGCTCCAACAATATCTACCTACTTTAACTTGACAGAAATACTGAGGGAAACATTGAAAATATACGATCAATCTCTTAAAAGAGTATTTTCAACACTATATGGATGATATATATCAATATCATCTAGAAATCATATGTTTTTGGTGTATGAATGTAGGCTAGGTCTTAAACTCATTAAATCATCAATGTTGCGTTTCATGTTCGTACAAATATTATCCAGAGGTAAATCATTATCATCATAGCCAAAGGGATTTTCATTTTCTAGACTAATAGCTTCAATCCCTAACAAACTAAAACTCACTAAAGCCGAAATTATCCCTGTCCACAAATCCAAACTTGCGACAACTTGAAATAGTAGTAATAAGCAATATAATAAGAGTCATTGTTTCAAATGTATGGCATAAGATAGAGGAATTGGTGTTTTCAGAATTCTTTCACAAGCTCCTAAGTTATCAACTAAATTATTCAATAATTCTTGCATTGATATTAAGTGCTAACTATTTAAGCAATTCTAATTATACTATTATTGTAAATAATCGCCAATCCAAAAGGCAATTTCTATAGGTGGGTTATTGACAATTTTTCGATTCTGGTATTTTTCTGCTGGCATTAATGCTTCTAACTCTAAATTAATTTTTTCTCCTCTCAGTTGTAATTTTGTTGCTACGGCAAATGCTAATAATAAATTTAAATCTATGAATTTGTTATCTTTATCTTCTAAAGAATTTTCGTCAACTGATACCCAAATTTTTCGTGCTAGGTTATGGATAGTATTTACCATTGAACCCCAAATTTTTCTACCTTCCCAATACCTTTCATAAGCGGTGTTGGTACGAAATACTAGTAATAAACCTAAAACTATACTGGGAATAAAAGTCCCTAAAACTGGTTTGGGAACTGGTAGTTTATACTGATAAAGTATAGAAATGAATACACCGAACATCCCGCAAAATATCACTTTTTGATAAATAGCTAAGATGACTGAACCTTTTATCTGGAAAGCTGTTATAAACCATCTCTGCTTCTTGGTTGCCATGCAATTTCTCTTAACTCAGATGTTTGCAAAAAAAGCGATCATGTGGAATATTAAATCTGAGTTAAAATATACAGGTGCTCGCTACATTTGACAATTCTCGATTCACTAAGCAGCACTTCGTGAAGCATTAAGACAAATTAAATTACTATATGGCTACTATATGGGATGGGTATATAGTTCTGTATTCTTTAACTTGAGAATAGCTTATTATCATGTATGTAAGCATTTAATGCAGTCATTAAATGTAACAAATATTTACTCTAAATTATGAAAGCATAAAAATTAGAAAATCTGTTTTTGGCATTGCAAAAGTTAGCCATGCATATATATTATCAGATATATTGACCTATTTATCCTTTGACTCTGCTGTTATATATGTCTAAGACTTACGCCGTTGAAATCAACCACCAAGGCAAAATCTATAATTTGCAAGTTCCAGAAAATGAAACCATCTTAGCTACTGCAGAAGCAGCGGGTTTAGAAATGCCGGCTTCTTGTCATGCTGGGGTTTGTACAACTTGTGCTGCTTTGATCACTGAAGGAAGGGTAGATCAATCTGAGGGTATGGGTGTAAGTCTAGACTTGCAAGAAGAAGGTTATGCACTGCTTTGTGTTTCTAAACCTCTTTCTAATTTAAAAATTGAGACAGAAAAGGAAGATATAGTTTATCAAAGGCAATTTGGTAAAGATCAGTAAATTGGGGAATGGGAATTTAATTTTGGATTTTGGATTGTATTTAAATTAACTCCAATCTAAAATCTACGATCTAAAATTTTTTACCAATTGCCAAAATATAGTTGTATTGTAGAAATCACAAAGACATAGGTTTGACCATCATGACTACTCATTTTATTACTGCCGAAATCGACTTGCAACAAACTCCGACAGAGTTGCAGAAAGCTATTGAAGCAGAATTGAAAAAACAAGGTGAACCCCTGCGCTGGGCTATTACTGCGGTGGATAAAGAACAGGAAAAAGCAACTGTAGAAGCTGTTGTTACTACAGGTAGTAATCGGTAAGAAATTATATGATTGTAGCGATTGATCATCATCTTACCTAAATAATCATGCACCGACCATATACAGCGGTTTTAATTATTCCTACTGGCATTGGGGCTGCTATTGGGGGATACGCGGGAGATGCCTTACCAGTAGCCAGAGTTATATCACAGGTGTGCGATCACTTGATTACTCATCCCAATGTCTTAAATGGTGCAAGTTTATACTGGAATATTCCCAACGCTTCCTATGTTGAAGGTTATGGACTTGATCAATTCGCTGCTGGATGCTGGGGTTTACGTCCTGTCCATAGTAATAGAGTAGGTTTGCTTTTAGACCAAGGAATTGAACCTGAATTAATGCTGCGACACCTGCAAGCCTCAGATGCAGCCAGAGCTACATTAGGATTAAATATTACCAATCATGTCATTACAGATTCGCCCTTGGACGTAGAATTAAGCATTTCTGCCTCTGGTGCAAGTTGGGGAACAATAGGCAACCCAGACAGCTTATTAAGGGCAGCAGAGATATTGATTAAAAAAGAGAAAGCAGAAGCGCTCGCAGTTGTTACCCGTTTTCCCGATAAAATAGATGAAGAAGCAGCCCAAAACTATCGTCATGGTAAAGGCGTAGATCCACTAGCAGGTGCAGAAGCCGTAATTAGTCATTTATTAGTCCGAACTTTTCAAATTCCATGCGCCCATGCGCCAGCCCTTGCTCCAGCATCCCCAGATCCTGATTTATCACCCTGTTCCGCTGCCGAAGAATTAGGTTATACTTTTTTACCTTGTGTCTTTGTCGGCTTAAGTCGCGCTCCCCAATTTATCACCAAAAGAGAAGTTATCAATTCTTTACAGGCAGATATTTGGGCAGATCAAGTTGATGCTGTTATAGTACCGGCAAATGCTTGTGGTGGCAACGCATTGCTGAATTTAAGCCAGAACCAATGCCAAATAATTACAGTGGCAGAAAATAAAACTTTGATACAAGTCCCTGCGCCAGCTTTGGGAATCAAATCTATACAGGTAAACTCATATTTAGAAGCAGTAGGTATCCTAGTCGCTCACAAAGCAGGTATTAGTCCTTGGTCATTAGTAAGAGAATAGGTGACAGGTGACAGGTGATAGGTGACAGCGAAGAGGGAAAAATAACAACTGATAACTGATAACTGATAACTGATAACTGATAACTGATAACTGATAACTGACCCATTACCTAAACGCCTGTGGTTGAACAACAAAAACAAGAACCAGAAATTCCCTATCTTACCCGCACCCAAGTGCTTGTAGCTATGGGCGCAACAGCTATTCTTTTGTGGATACTCGCCAAGGTGTGGTTACGCTTTGGCAATGTTTCTTTATTTAAGTTGTATTGGTATCCCAGAGATTTATTTTTGGGAGTGGGGTTGGGCTTAGGTATTACTCTTTTAAGCGGACTAACTCATCGCTTTTCTGCTCCTTATCGTAAAAGTGCAGACTATTACCTAGAAATTGTACTCAAGCCTTTAGCTTTGCCAGACTTAATTTGGCTGGGATTGTTACCGGGGTTAAGTGAAGAATTATTATTTCGCGGTGTGATGCTACCCGCTTTAGGTGCTGATCATGTAGCGGTTATTGTCTCCAGTCTTTGTTTTGGTATTTTACACCTTAGTGGTTCAGAACAATGGCCTTATGTGATTTGGGCAACTATTATTGGCATTATTTTTGGATATAGCGCCCTATTAAGCGGCAACTTATTAGTCCCAATTGTCGCTCACATCCTGACGAATTGGCTATCTAGCTATTTGTGGAAAATACGGCGATTCAGCTAAAAAATAAATTACACCCAGAAATTGTTAACAATTTCTGGGTGTAATTTATACCCATCTAACTCTTTTTTGTAAAAACGCTTACAAACTGGCTTGTTCCTTAGAAATCATCAAGATACTGACTCAGACGAATAATTACAGGGTCAACCTCTTGGGGAGTGGGATCAGGAGTAGAAGCAGAATTATTAATTACTTCTACCATTGGTACTGATGAAGTAAGAGGCTGAGTAGATCCTCCTTGACTAAGGATAATTGCCAGTTGTGCTACTTGTTGACTAAGCTGCACGATCTGGTTTTCCATTGTCTGCAAACGATGGGATTCCTTAGCAAAAAAACGTTCCTCAAGGCCAGCTAATTGACGTTGCAATTGACCGACTTGTTGTTCTATCGGCAGTGCTGCTGTATTCGGAGAAGGTCGTACAGAGTCCGGTACACATAAAGCTTGCCAAAGAGCTTCTTTACAGAGGTCGCTGAAAGTCTTTTCGGGCTGTGCCTCCAAGTAGCTTTCCACCTGTGCCAACAAACTCTCATCAGCAATTTCTGGATTAAAAGTGACGGATTTAACTACCTTTTTTGACCATTGGAACATCAGTTTTATTACCTAGCAGCGCGAACAGCAGATAATTGCGCCTCTCCATAAATATACTGCCCTAAAGCATTAGCTTGGCGTGAGGGTGCCGCCAAATGGGCATGAATTTTGGCTTCTTTGAGCAGACGTTGTACATCTTCCCAGAAGAACTCACCACCGCCACCTGTGATAATCACATCAGTTACACGCTCTGGTAACCAGGCTAACACGATCGAGCAAATTTCCCGTGAGAACTGCTCTGTGAGGTTAGGGAGAAAATCGTCTAGGTTAGCGGGTTTGCTTGCACCTTTAGGACGATAAAAGCGATCACCTTTGGGCTTGTTTACAGCAGAAATCAGTGCTAGAGATTGACTATCAGCACCTTCTATTTCCTTAGCCACCATTTCATAAAACTTGCTCATACCAAAGTCTTCACTCTTGGAAGCACCTCTAGCAAAGCGGAAGTTATCAACCATCAACAAGTCAATGGTTTGATGTCCAATATCCACTATACCCACTGATACCTTTGTCAAATCAGGCATCGAAGAGCCTTTATTTGGTTGGGTTTCACACCACAGCAAGCTACCATAGCCTTCTGGCATTACCCAAACTTTAGTGACGTTTAACGATACAGTTTCGCCACGGAAATTCATCACATGGGGACCACTAATCAAACTCATCAGTTGAGCTTTTTCCCGTTCAAATTGCTCTAGAGAAAGGAAAGGCAAACCAACGATGACAGAAATTTCATCTTTGAGCTTAAAGTAACCAGCGGCTACCAGAACTTTAGCTAGTGCATCTTCTACCTTAGATTGGCCTACTCCTAAATTAGCACCAAAATCTGCTGCCAGTTGACCCACAGCATATCCGTTACCTTGATATTCCATCCACAAATCCATCAAAGGATCTGTGGCTTTAGATTCAAACACACCACCGCGTATTTGTTCTATTGACATTTGCTTAACATTGGCAGGAATGAAAGCAACATTGGCAGGTTCGCGGTTTACACAAGTTTTGGTAGAGGTTCTACCTAAATCCACGCTGAGAATATTTTTCCCCGAAACACTAACTGGCTTATTAACATTGTTGTTTATAGGGGTTGGAGCTACTCGATTCATAGGGATAGCTGCGGCATTCATTGGGTTAGCTACGGGAGGTTGGTCTGTCATGAAAGCTCCTATGTGGTGACTTAACTGTAAAAAGTTATCATGCCCATCTTACAAAAATGCAAGGTCAGAAAAATTTTCAGTTGGGTCAAGTGTAGCTAGAAATACGTCAAAAATTATTGTAGGCGATTGAAAATTTAGCATTATTCTGGGTTAATAGCGCAGACCAAATTTTCACATACATATTATTTAACTGTTAACTTACTCCTATCCTTCAAACCAACAGAGAACCAAATTCATCTCCGAGTTCGTTGGCCTTGGCGCTTGAGTACCCAAGAAAAGAATACTAACACTAAACCCGACAAAACTATTTTAGATAAAGGCGCAAGGTACTTGTCGACAAGTTCATACTGACTACCCAACCAGTATCCTGAAAATGTCAACAAGCCAACCCAGGAACCACTCCCCAGGATTGTGTAAAATAAAAAGGAAGGCAAGGGCATATTACTCATACCTGCGGGAATGGAGATTAAGGTACGGATTCCCGGCACAAGGCGACCAATTAATACTGTTTTGCTACCTTGTTTATTAAACCAGCCTTTAGCCTTATCAATATCTTCGCTCGATATAGTCAGCCACTTACCGTACTTGTTAGCCAAAGCTTTCAAGGGTCGTTCTTCTAAAAACTTACCTGGATAGTACCAAATTAGTGCGCCCAGTACAGAACCCACAAGTCCTGACAAAAATACGCCTACTATATTCAGCTTTGCACCTCCTGGTTGATAGGGGCTGGCTGTAAATCCTGCCAGTGGCATGATCAATTCAGAAGGTATGGGGGGAAAAAGGTTCTCTATGAACATCAGCAAAGCGATTCCCACATATCCCAGGGAGTTGATTGTGTTAATTATCCATTCGAGCATATTGGTAATTGGTAATTGGTAATTGGTAATTGGTAATTAGATGCTTATTCCCTATTCCCTATTCCCTATTCCCTATTCCCTATTCCCTATTCCCATCTTCTAGACAGTTGGCGTTAGTGATTGTACTCTTGATTCGGATTGCCAGTCTAATGGATTCCAAACCCGTTCTTCCAAAGCCATCTGCTCAATTAAACTCGCTAATCTCAGAGCTTTGAGGGCTTGTTCACCACCCACTGAAGGCTGATTGCCACCATGCACGCAGTTGACAAAATGCTCTAATTCTGCACTGAGAGGTTGAACGTTACTAGTATAGACTTTTTCTATTAAACCATCTTGTCTGTAAAGGACTTGTCGATGGTCGTTGAGAGGGTTGGTATTAGTTTGGCGATGAATCAAAATTTCATTCTTCAGGAAATCGGCTTCCGTGAATGAGTTTTTGCAATGGGCAACAATGCGGCGGATTTTGCGGTGAGTAACTTTACTGGCAGTGAGAGTAGTGACAATACCGTTGGCAAACCCTAAAGTCGCAGTCACATAATCTAAATAACCAGAGTCTAGGGAACGAGTGCCGTTAGCTGTCAATTTCACGACGGGAGAACCAGCTAATTCTAAAAGTAGGTCAATGTCATGGATCATTAAATCCAACACTACGGAAACGTCATTAGCCCTAGCTGAATAAGGACTCATTCGATGAGCTTCTAAGGCTAGTAATTCTTCCGTTTTCAGGACTTGACTGAGTTCTTTAAATGCTGGATTGAAACGCTCAATGTGACCTACTTGCAAAATACATTGGGATTCGGCAGCAGCGTTTACGAGAGATTCTGCTTCAGAAATACTTGCAGCGATCGGTTTTTCAATCAAAACATGAATTCCCGCCAACAGGCAGTTAATGCCCACGGCATAATGTAAGCGGGTTGGTACGGCAACACATACTGCATCTACATGGGGTAGGAGATCGCAGTAGTCTTCAAAAAAACGTACCTTGTATTTGCTTGCGGTCTCTAAGCCGCGCTCAACGTTAATGTCTGAAACACCTACTAATTCAACATCTTTCATTGAACTCAGTACGCGGGTGTGATGTTGTCCCATGTTACCGACCCCAATCACGCCTATGCGGATTGATCGTGGCTGGTTGCGCTGTGAATATAGGTTTGCTTCTGCCACTGACATGCTATTTTGCACTATTATTTTCTCCTCAACCACCAAATTTAGAGACGCTACGGTCGTTGGCCTTTATACTGAAGTGCCAGGTGCGATCCGTCTAAAACCATCCAGATGCTAACATAGTGGCTCTATTTATGAAGAATTTCAAAGTTTGTGTTCAGTTCCCACTATATGGCTATGTTTTAGATAGATAGATAGTTATTAATTGCTGCATTTTTTGTAATTGACACAAAAGACAATGTGTTGTTTTGTTGACTTTACAAGTTCTGTTAAACCTAAGTGACAGTTCTCAGGTTGCAGTTGAGCAATTAATTACCGAAATATCTACTTGATTTTCGTACTGTTAAATTGAATACGTTGAAATTCCAGTAAACTTATTAACTATAATAATTCTCAGCAAGATTGTCTGTAAGAATTTTGCCATAGATACGGTAGATTATTGTTCTCATTTTAAATTTAATTTTCTGTTTGTTGCATTTTGTTGATTGTCTCACCTTTTGGGTGAAATTGGTGTTAGTGATTTTTTAGGGTGATTTTGAGTGATGAAAGCTGTAATTTTGTTGTCTGGGGGATTGGATTCTTCTACGGTTCTGTACCAAGCAAGGGCTGATGGTTGTGAGTGTTATGCTATTTCTTTTGATTATCAGCAGCAACACTGCCGAGAGTTGCAGTCAGCTGTCCTTGTGGGGAAATCTGTGGGGGTAGTTCAACATCAGGTAGTGAATTTTGATTTACGGCTATGGGGTGGTTCTGCGTTGACTGATGATGCGATTGCTCTACCTCAAGCCCGTTCCCTAGATGAAATGTCACAAAATATTCCTGTCACTTATGTACCTGCCCGTAATACTATCTTCTTGAGCTTTGCTTTGGGCTATGCTGAGGTGATCGCCGCTGAAAGGGTTTATATAGGCGTTAATGCTTTAGATTACTCTGGTTATCCAGATTGTCGTCCCGATTATATCCAAGCAATGCAAGAAGTTTTCCGCTTGGGAACCAAACAAGGGCGTGAAGGACAACCAATTAACATTATTGCACCATTAGTTAATTTGAAGAAAACTGAAATTATCCAACTTGGTAATCAGTTGGGAGTTCCTTGGGAATTAACTTGGTCTTGTTATGCTGGTGGTGATAAAGCTTGTGGTGTGTGTGATTCTTGTCGGTTGCGGTTAGCGGCTTTTGCTGAGTTGGGATTAGAAGATCCTGTAGATTATGTGTAGCTCACTTTATTTTATAGCTTGTTTCTCCCAGATTCAAGCATCTGTCACCTAAAAATAATTGTAAAAATATCACACAAATCAGCCGCAAAATGAAAAACGATAAAATCTTTTATACTCTCTTTCAAGTTTTTACAAAACTGATTTTTCAATTAATAGGAGAACCTCCCAATGTTTCTCAAAGCTTTATAACCCAAATTCCGCACCCTAAAGTGCCACAGAGAGAAGTTACGGAGACAAAAAATCCAAGGGAGCATAAAAACAAAAATATGCAGTGAAAAAAGGCATTGGAGAAACAGTAAAGCACCAAAAATAGCATCAAAAGCTATTCTCAATAAGGAGCAATAAGAAAGAACACCGCCCAGAGGAGTCAACAGATAAATGAAGATATTCAAGAGATAAATCATAACTTAGACTAATAGATTGAAGTAAAAAAAGAAATTATGGACATACTAAAATAGAGCTATAAATCAAAGAGATTAGGTTATTTTCTGATAGAAATTAAATTAATAGAGATAAAAACTAGGTAACTAATTGATAGTAGGGAAAACAATGCTCTGGTAAA
>CAJTBH020000225.1:0-19150 GCA_910574055.2 Azolla filiculoides
CAACAAAAACCCAGTGTTTATTGGGGTTTTAAAACCAAGGATGCACGTAAAAAAAATGTAGCGTTTATATCTGAGTATTTAACCCAGCAAAATTCCCTTGGCAGACTACTAGGGTCCGAAGTAGGAGAAAAAGTCAGTGCGGGTTAGGTAGTAAAAGCTATGATTTTAAATGGCTTAAGTATGATGTTACAGCCTATATATATATGTTTCCTAAATTTGTGGGTTAAAAAAAGTAACATAGGAAATTGGACACTGTAAGAATAAATAATTAGGAATTAATTACGAATTACGAATTAGGGCGGGGAAACCCCACCCCTACAGTTAACTGAAATTAACTGAAATATTTGATGATGACGTCAGCAAATTCAGAACATTTTAAAGGTTCTACAGGTGGTTCTATCATCCGCGCTAGGTCGTAGGTGACTTGAGCATTGGCGATCGCATCCCCTAAACCCTTTTTTACCAAGTCTGCGGCTTCTCGCCAACCCATAAATTCCAGCATCATCACACCGGAAAGTATCACAGAACCGGGGTTAATTTTATCTAAACCAGCGTGTTTGGGTGCTGTACCATGAGTGGCTTCAAAAACCGCGCAGGAGTCGCCAATATTTGCCCCTGGACCCATGCCTAAACCACCGACGATCGCCGCAGCAGCATCAGATAAATAGTCACCGTTGAGGTTCATTGTCGCCAGAATAGAATACTCATCTGGTCTAGTTTGGATTTGTTGAAAGATACTATCGGCAATGCGATCATTGACCATGATTTTCTCTTTCCATTTCCCATTCCCGTGAGTTGCCCAAATATCATTAAGAACTGTTTCCACTTCCTTGACAATTTGCGCTTTTTTTTCTGGAGTTAAGGAATCAAAACCAGGATCAATCATTCTGGCGTTTTCTTCTAAGGAGATATTGGCGTTTTTCTCCTTATTACCCAAAATCCAAGATTCCCGTTCTGTAACCGTTTCGTTACGAAATTCGGTGGTTGCTAGTTCATAACCCCAATCTCTAAAGGCGCCTTCGGTGTATTTCATGATGTTGCCCTTATGCACCAAAGTTACTTGTTGCTTATTTCTGGGCAAAGTCAAAGCGTGTTTAATAGCACGCCTAAGTAAGCGTTGAGAACCGCTTTTACTGATAGGTTTAATACCAATACCCGCATCGAGGGGAATTTGCTTTTTCCCGTGTTCTGGAGTTGCGGGAATCAGTTCCTCATTGAGAATTTTAATTAAGCGATCACCTATTTCACTTCCCTGTTTCCACTCAATCCCCAAATAAATATCTTCCGTATTTTCCCGATACACAATTACATCCAATTTTTCAGGATTTTTGTGTGGAGATGGCGTACCAGCGTAATAACGACAAGGACGCACACAGGCGTACAGGTCAAAAATCTGACGTAATGCTACGTTTAAAGAACGAATCCCACCACCCACTGGAGTAGTTAAAGGTCCTTTAATAGCAATACCATACTCTTTAATAACCGTGATAGTATCTTGGGGTAAATACTGGTATATACCGTATAAATCACAGGCTTCATCGCCAGCATAAACCTTAAACCAGCTAATTTTTCTTGTACCTTTGTATGCCTTAGCAACTGCAGCATCAAGCACCTTTTCAGTTGCAGGCCAAATATCTATACCTGTTCCATCACCGCGAATAAAGGGGATAATAGGATTATCAGGAACAACAGGTTCACCATTTTTGAAGATAATTTTTGCGCCAGTCGTCGGAGGGGTAATCTTTTCGTACATAATTAATACATTCCAAATAGAAGAAGATCAAGGAGTCAGCAGTCAGGAGTTAGCAGTCAGAAGTTCAAGAAAGTTTTTTACTCTTGCCTCTGGCCTTTTGCCTTCTTCTGAACTCCTGATGTCTGAGGCGCAGATCATCCCCTGCTTTACCTGGTAAATTATTGGTAACTCAGATGTAGGTTTCAGTTAAACTGTCGCTATTTTGTACAGTCAAAAATAGTAAACTACTTTTCGCTATCTGTGCTTCATTTTTGTAGAATGCCCAATAGCTGATTTGTTTGTTCACTGAACCGCTAACACGAGTAATGGCATGACAGACCCAATGATTTTATCAGGCACTGCTAATGACATCGACTCCCTGCGCCAAAAGTTAATCGCTGGGTCCCAAAAAGTCCAACAACAAATTATCCCCCAGTTAGCTGACTTGGGTAATGAGGGATTAGAGGTGTTGCAGGAATTTTTACTGAAACGTCGTTACACTCCAGCAACTTGGATTGATGGTAAAACCTACCAAGTAGTCTACAACTCTGATGCACCGACAGCCAAGGAATTTCTAGAAACTTACTTTCCTGAAGGGATTGTACCTCTAAAATCAGACTGTGGAATCAGTTACAATTCTTTGCAACAATTACTCATCCATCAAGAGTTCCAAGCCGCTGATTTGTTGACGATCCAAAAAATGTGTGAAGTAGTTGGACAACAGGCTGTACAAAGAAGATGGTTGTATTTTACTGAGGTCGAAAATTTCCCAACTCAGGACTTACAAACAATTAATCATCTTTGGGTGGTTCACTCGGAAGGTAAATTTGGCTTTTCTATACAGCGAGAAATTTGGTTAGGGTTGAGTAAGAACTGGGAAAGTTTATGGCCAAAAATTGGCTGGAAGGACGGTAATCAATGGACGCGCTACCCCAACGAGTTCACATGGGATTTAAGCGCCCCTAGAGGTCATCTACCCCTTTCTAATCAGCTGCGTGGAGTGCGGGTAATGTCTTCTCTTTTATCTCATCCTGCATGGAGTTAGAAGACTGGGGATTAGACACTGGGGATTAGGGACTGGGAAAAATCAATCAACATTTTGCCTCTTGCCTCTTGCCTTTTTCCAATGACCAATTACCAATGACCAATTACCAACATGACTACAGTTCTTCTGGAAAATATTCAGCGTAGATTTAACAATGTTACTGTTATTGAGGATATTACCTTTGAAATTCCTGATGGTGAGTTTTGGGTGTTGGTTGGTCCTTCAGGGTGTGGAAAATCTACGATTTTGCCTACTATTGCTGGTTTGGAAACTGTGCAACATCTGGGAATTTGTTTATAGGTGATCGCTTGGTTAATGATATACCAGCAAGAGCGCGTGATGTGGCGATGGTATTCCAAAACTATGCCCTTTATCCCCATAAAACCGTAGCCCAAAATATAGCCTTTGGGTTAGAAATGCGGAAGGTTGACCGGAAAATTATTCAAGAACGACTATTGACTGTTGCGCAATCTCTATCTCTCGAAAATCTCTTAGACAGAAAGCCTCAACGACTTTCTGGAGGGCAAAAACAACGGGTAGCATTAGGGAGAGCGCTCGCACGTCAACCATAACTACTTCTACTGGATGAACCTTTATCTAATTTAGATGCTCAATTATGAGATGATACAAGAGCAGAATTAAAACAACTACAATTAGGAATTGCGACAATTTACGTCAACGATGACCAATTTGAAGCCATGACTTTGGCTGATAAAATTGTGGTGCTAAGTCGCGGCAGAATTCAACAAATTGGCGATCCTCAAAGCATTTATGCTTTACCCGCTAATGAAATGGTAGCAAGTTTTTTGGGTAATCCACCCATGAATATTGTACCCGCCATCTATAAAGGTAATAACTTTGATATTAGCGGACAGTTATTAGCAATTCCTGAAAATATTAAAAATGCTTTAAATTTACACCCAGAACAAATTTGTAACTTGGGTATTCGTCCTGACCATATTTATATTAAGGTAGACGCGCAAGGCACTTCCCGCACGATACCACAGAGAAGCGGAGAATACAGAGAAGAAGAAGTAAGTGATTTGCTTGTAGAAGTTGAAATTATTGAATCTTTGGGCAGGGAAACTTTGATTAGTGCTAGTTTACCTGATTCTTTTGGTTTTATAACTGTACAGGTCGCTGGGGGTGTGGGTTTACATCCAGGAGAACGTTTGAATTTGCAATTAGATTGAGATCATTTATTTCTGTTTGAACCGAGTAATGGAGAGAGAATTTTCCCCATTACTAGTACAGTAAGGCCTAAATAAACCAACGATTCCAAATCTCCCAAAAGCTCACGCCGTATTCATTTTGAATTTTGTTCGCGTAGGGTCTCCGAAGGAGAGATTTTGTTAGGGTAGCTCTTCTGAAAGAAGCATTTTGAATTCACGGCGGTACTAGGAGGTTTCTGACTTGCTATTCAGGATTTGATATGGTTGTTTTAATTACAGGCACTAAGGGACGGGTTTGGCGCTTCCGCAGTAACCTTTGTTCTCATATGTGATCTGTATTTATGTATAGGTATTGAGTTGAGAATGCAACTTAGTGAGTTGTAAATACGTCCTCTCTTTATTAAGATCTCACACAAGTCTCTTTTTATTGGATGATGATTAACTGGAATCGATTTTTGGCAAGTTATCGTTTATGGCGGCGGTATTGTTTGTATCCGTTGATTTTTCTAAGTGTTACTCTGACTTTGTGCTTGAGTACACTTCAACCAACTAGAGCTATAGATTTATTACCACTTTTATTTCAAGGGTCTCAAATACTTCAGTTGTCTAATATATCCGAACTTCAGGAAGTTGAGCTTGGTAAGCAGATGAATGATGAGTTGCACCAAGAGGTGAGAATTTCCCGCAATCAACAGCTTACAAGTTATGTGGAACAGATTGGGAAACGATTAGCTGCTAATAGCGATCGCCCAAATATTCCTTATACCTTTCAAGTGGTTGAGGATGAAGCTGTTAATGCTTTTGCTACTGTGGGTGGTTTCCTTTATATCAATACAGGTTTGCTGAAAACTGCGGATAATGAGGCTGAACTCGCTAGTGTCATTGGCCATGAAATTGGTCACATTGGGGGTAAACATTTGGTCAAGCAAATGCGACAAAGAGCGATAGCAACTGGTGTAGCTACAGCAGTTGGTTTAGATAGAAATAAAGCAGTAGGTATTGGTGTAGATTTAGCACTCAATCGCCCACTTAGTCGACAAGATGAATATGATGCAGATGCAAGAGGATTAAGAACTTTAACACGAGCAGGTTATTCTCCCTCAGCAATGGTTTCGTTTATGAAAAAGCTCCAAGGAAGAAGTTCAGTTCCTAGCTTTTTGAGTACACATCCTGGAGCAAGCGATCGCGTTAAGGCTCTACAACGCCAAATCGACCTCCAACGAAGTAAGAGCAATTTTGGTTTGGATAATGCCGCTTATAAAGCTAACATCCGAGCCTTTTTACAGTAGAAATTTGTAAGTATTAAGCTAATGGCTAACGGCATGCTACGCGAAGAGGCATCAGCAGTCAGCTTTTTCAGGGTAATACCAAAAATACCTATTTGATAATTAACCAATTTCTCAAACATTCTGACTCCTTACTCCTGACTCCTGAATTCTTACAAAAATTTTGCTTTGGTTAGTCAAAAGTCTCCTTATTTGGTGAATTGAGCGAATTTCTGTAAACCTGAAATTTAATAGGTTCGTTGTTTGTGACGGCGACTAACCTTAACCTTTTTTGACTCAATCTTCGTAACTGCCTTTTCTAATGGCAAAGTCCGCACGGAATTGTTAAAAACATTGACCTGATAAACCAAATTATTGGTAATATCAAGTCCAGTTAGCCAGCCACTGCGGGGATGATATGCTCCAGTATCAATATCTAACCATCCTTGTCCTAGTGCCAACTGACCAGGAATAACCCCTGGTAAAGTGAAGGTGATTGTATGACCAACGATAATTAATTTGTTGGCAAAATACGGCTCTTCCATGCTGTGAAATTCTTCCCTTATCCAGCAAAGTTCTTCAGCCGTTTGTTCAGAAACAGATTTTCTGGGATTAACACCCGCATGAGTTAACCAATAATCTCCCAAGTCTATAAATGTTGGTAAAGTCAAAAACCAATCTATATGTTCTTGGGGAATTTGCGCCGCTTGATAGCTGGTAATAGTGGCTTGTCCACCACTGTAAAGCCATGCCTGTACAGCTTGATTACAGTGGGATCTATTACCAAATACATTTAGTAACATTTGTTCATGATTACCTAGCAGACAACAATAGTCATTTTGCTTAACAAAATCTACTACCTGTGCGCTCTGAGGGCCACGGTCTATTAAATCTCCCAAAAAATAAACCTGATCTGCTGATGAGGGTGCAATTTTATCAAAAAGGTTCATTAAGCCTTGGTAGTAACCATGTACATCGCCAATTATTATTCTGCGCGGACTAATTTCGTTCATCGGCTCTTGCCTTGAATAAAGTTCCTAGATAGTTTAACTACAATCTTATTTTGTGTGATTTCCGCTTAAATAAGTAACTGAAATATAATTGTTAATTATTTATTAATAAATAATTAACAATTATATTTCAGTTACTCATCGAAAAATTGTCTCAAATGTGATATAGGTATTTTAATACTCAACCCACTATAGCTTAAAATATAGACCATATCTACTTCACTTAGCACAGTGTAATGTCTAATCAGTTCTCTCCAGAAATTAGCTCTCGTATCTGCAAACATATGAATGAAGATCATGCAGATGCTGTTGTTATGTACGCTCAGGCTTTTAGTGACATCAAAAATGCCAAAACAGCCCAGATGCTATCAATTTACGCTGATGCTATCAATTTACGCTGATGCTATCAATTTACGCTGATGGTATGAATTTAACAGCACATGTGAATGCAGAAACAGTACCAGTTCACATTCAATTTGATCATGTTTTAACAGATGCCGAATATGCTCATCAAACCTTGATTGGGATAGTCAAACAACCACGGCAAAGACAAAGTAGAAACTACGGAAAAGAGTAGTAGATATCTCACTTGACAAGTTCCACAGGGGAATAACAACCGAAATTGTTAAGTGATATTACAAACCTTGGAAAAATATTTAGAAATCGCCCGTCAGCCAAACATGGTTCTAAGGTAGAACCTATAGCGATACTACTCGAATTTTGCAGGAAAAAAGGAAGGGGAAATACGAAATACAACACCCTTTAAGCTTTACTTTTTCACCTTGTCCCAAACCCACCGACAACTACCAGGATCACAAAGCGAGTAGTATTGGAACCTATAGGATAGACTTGAGGTAAATAATGATGAATAAAAATAATATTCAAAACTATCGGTTTGTCTGCACTTTGACGTTTGGGGATATTTACGGTCAGATTATTGTTTGGTTAATCACAATTACCATTAGTTTGGCTTCAGCTTTGGCTCTGATGGGTGCGAGACGACCAGTATATGCTTTAGCTACTGTGGGACTGGTCATTTTTCTCACACTTCCTTTCTTACTGTTTGCCTTTGTGACAACATTGCTAAATCATATTGAATTAACTGCTATAGAACCAGGGACAAAAACAGAACCTATACCTGGTAATATTTCTGAGCAAAAACCGATTCAAGCAACTAGTTGATCAATAGGTTATTGGCAATGGGTGATAGGAATAAACAAAATGACTAATGAGTAAAGATAACATCCCTGTTTCCAGACAGGGTATTTTTTTTTGCAATTGGGGGTTGATGATGTTAGAATATGATGTAATTATTGTTGGCGGCGGCTTGGCGGGATGTAGGGCTGGGGTAGAAATTTCTCGGACTAACCCTAGTTTAAATGTGGCGGTAGTTGCCAAAACTCATCCTATTCGTTCTCATTCAGTAGCAGCCCAAGGTGGTATGGCTGCATCATTGAAAAATGTTGCCCCAGAAGATAGTTGGGAAGCACACGCTTTTGATACTGTTAAGGGTTCTGATTATTTGGCAGACCAGGACGCTGTAGCTATTCTTACTCAAGAAGCGCCAGATGTAGTAATTGATTTAGAACATCTAGGGGTTTTGTTCTCTCGTCTACCTGATGGTAGGATTGCCCAAAGGGCTTTTGGTGGACATTCCCACAACCGCACCTGTTATGCGGCTGATAAAACTGGTCATGCAATTCTGCACGAGTTGGTGAATAATCTGCGGCGTTATGGTGTGCAAATTTATGAAGAATGGTATGTGATGCGCCTGATTCTAGAGGATGGTCAGGCTAAGGGTTTGGTGATGTTTCACCTCGTGGATGGAAAAGTTGAGGTGGTGCGGGCGAAGGCGGTGATGTTTGCAACGGGAGGATATGGTCGCGTTTATAACACTACTTCTAATGATTATGCTTCCACTGGTGATGGTTTGGCGATGACAGCGATCGCAGGTTTGCCTTTAGAAGATATGGAGTTTGTGCAGTTTCACCCCACTGGTTTATATCCTGTAGGAGTGCTGATTTCTGAGGCTGTGCGGGGGGAAGGGGCATATTTAATTAATGCTGAAGGCGCTCGCTTTATGGCTAATTATGCTCCTAGTCGGATGGAATTGGCTCCACGTGATATTACCTCAAGAGCGATCGCCTATGAAATCCGCGCTGGACGAGGTATCAATCCTGACGGTAGTGCAGGTGGTCAATTTGTTTACTTAGATTTGCGTCATCTGGGTAAAGAAAAAATTATGAGTCGCGTTCCCTTCTGCTGGGAAGAAGCACACCGCTTAGTTGGTGTTGATGCTGTCACTCAGCCCATGCCAGTACGCCCCACCATTCATTATTGCATGGGTGGCATACCAGTTAACACCGATGGACAAGTCCGCAGCAGTGCAGATAATTTAGTAGATGGCTTTTTCGCGGCTGGAGAAACCTCTTGTGTTTCTGTTCATGGTGCAAATCGTCTTGGTAGTAACTCACTGCTGGAATGTGTAGTTTATGGTAAGCGAACTGGGGCAAGTATAGCTAGATATGTGCATAATCGCAAATTACCATCTGTAGATGAGCAACGTTATACTACAGAAGGAAAACAACAAATTCAAAGTTTACTACAACAGCCTGGAAAATATCGAATTAATCAAATTCGCCAAGAATTTCAAGACACAATGACGCAATATTGTGGAGTATTCAGAACAGAAGAATTAATGCGTGAAGGTTTGCAGAAATTAGCAGAATTACAACAACAATATCCACAGATTTATTTAGATGATAAAGGCAGTTGTTGGAATACGGAATTAGTAGAAGCTTTAGAACTGCAAAGTTCAATGGTAGTAGGACAGACAATTTTAGCATCAGCTTTAAATCGTCAAGAAAGTCGCGGCGCCCATTTTCGCGAAGATTTTCAGCAACGGGATGATGGTAAGTTATTAAAACATACAATGGCTTATTATTCACCTACGGGAATTGATATTCAATATATGCCAGTGGTGATTAATATGTTTGAACCAAAAGAAAGGAAATATTGAAGAAAGAATTCAAAATTCAGGAAAGGGCTGGCTGGGGTGTGGGGCAATACGGTTCAGATTAGCCTTTTTCTTCTCTCCCCCTGCCTGCCTAAATAATTTTCCTTACCTGATCCGTATTGAAATTAGATTACCACTTACGTCAACCCCTACTTCCTATACAATCGCCCATTTTTAACCTGCACAACCGGATGATTACACCACCTTACTAACTGTTCATCATGAGTAGTAACAATTACAGTTGCCCCAAAGGTATTTAACTTCTCAAGAATCTCTATTACTTGCCAGGAATTATCAGGATCTAGGTTTCCTGTTGGTTCATCTGCTAACAGCAGTGGAGGAGTAGCAATAATTGCTCGTGCAATACTCACCCGCTGCTGTTCTCCCCCAGAAAGTTGATCAGGAAAACGATCAGCTTTAGATGATAAACCCACTAATTTTAAAGTCGGTTCTAAACGGCGTTGAATTTCTTTACGAGTATAGCCTTGAGCGTGCAATACAAAAGTTATATTTTCGGCTACAGTTCGTTGCGCAATTAATTTATAGTCTTGAAAGACAATACCTATCCGACGACGCAAAAATGATAAGTGATCGCCCTTCAGATTTGCTACATTTACACCATCAACAATTACCTCTCCTTGAGTTGGTGATTCCTCACCATAAAGCAACTTTAAGAAAGTCGATTTACCAGAACCACTAGGGCCTGTAATAAACAAAAATTCTCCCTTTTTGATATCAATACTTACATCTAGCAGTGCATTATAGCCGTTTGTATAAGTCTTGGACACAGAGCTTAATTCCACCATTGTCCCAGTCTGACTATCCTGCTGTTGACTAACAGTATCTTCTCTCTTAACAGACGTATCTGTTTTTTCTGGAGTTGTTAATATTGGCATCGCTCAAATTTCCTGACACCCACAAGCAAAAAATTCAAAATATCTCCTTCGGAGACGCTAGGTGAAAAAAATCAAAATAGTGCTTCCAGCAGACTGCGCCAACAAAATTAAAGGACTTCCGCCTACTGGCTACTGGCTACTGCCTCTGATCAGCACTCAGCACTGTTGATATCTCTTCCAGAAAAACGGTAAACAAAGGCTTTTAGTGCAAACTGAGGCAAAGCTAACATTCTTCGCCAGCGCCAAGGTTCTTGATACAAACGATACAGCCATTCTAAATTATTATTTGCTAACCAACGGGGAGCGCGAGTTTTTACACCAGCCCAAATATCAAAACTACCACCTACCCCTATCCAAATTGCTTGGTCACACAAATGACGGTTTTTGGCAATCCATAACTCTTGACGTGGTACTCCTAAACCAACAAAAATAACTTGTGGCTGCAATTGAGCTAGAGTTTGTTGTAATATTTCTTCTTCTTCAGGAGAGTGATAGCCGGAGTGAGTACCTGCTATACCTAAATTAGGTATTTGTTGCTGCCAAAACTCTGCTGCTGTTGCCGCAACTCCTGATACTCCTCCATAGAAAAATATGTTCGTTGCTGTTTTCAGCTCACCAAGTTCTTGTAAAAGTTTTTCTGCTAATTCAATTCCTGGACAACGTTTTACTTCTTGCCTGAATAGATAGTGCAAATAAAGCACAACTCCTGCTCCATCTGGAATTACTAGATCAGCATTTTGAATAACTTCAGCTAGAGATCGATTTCGCTCGGCTTGCATGGTCATTTCTGCATTGAGCGTTACTACATGTGTTCCTCTACCTTGTTGTAGGCATTCTAGCAACCAGTTTGGATAGTTTGTCATCAGATGAACTGGTAAGCCCAACACTGAAAACTCTTGGGGCGATTTATACATAGTCTATTCTTAATTAGACTGAGAGCAAATTATATAGAACCCTAGTTTATCAAATTTTTTCCCACGTGGATGGTGCATATCGTATCAAATTTATCTGAGGGTAAATCCTATCGCAATGAGAAAGTTTTTAAGTGTGGGCATTGTGGTTCTGAACATGATGCTTATATCAACGCGGCTATGAATATTGCTGCTTTGGGCAAGTCTGTAAGTCTTCCTAAAAGTCCGGGGATGAGTTGTCAATTAGAGAATTGCCTCTCTTCCTGGTGATTCAAATCTGTGTCTAAAGCCTCGTACCTTTAGGTCGAGGTAAGCTTACCAAGTGATGATCAGCTATAAAATATAAGAACTATATAAAGGGTCAATATGCGATTACTACACACGATGCTACGGGTAGGCAATCTGGAAGAGTCTTTGAAATTTTACTGTGAAATCCTGGGAATGAAATTACTCCGCCGTAAAGATTACCCAGGTGGAGAATTTACCCTCGCTTTTGTTGGTTATGGAGAAGAAAGCGAACATACGGTGCTAGAACTAACTTATAACTGGGGCGTAGAAAAGTATGATTTGGGCAATGCTTATGGTCATATTGCGCTAGGAGTAAACGATATTTATAGAACTTGTGAGGAGATTAAAAATCGTGGAGGTAAAGTAGTACGAGAGCCGGGTCTAATGAAACATGGTTCTACGGAAATTGCTTTTGTCGAAGATCCCGATGGCTATAAAGTTGAATTGATTCAATTGGCTATTCACAGTACAACATCTCAGGAGAAATCGTCACTACAACTGGCCAGTCAGTAATTCTCCTCTCAAATATTTTATCTTGGAGTAGGGTGGGCATTGCCCACCAAGACATTATTATGAGAGTTACTGGCTTTGGTGGATATTGCTCAACTGCCAAATTACCAGCAAAATGGGTGTCATTCTTTCTCAATCCCCAATTTATAACCTAAAATCTAAAATCTAAACTCCTACGAAATGCAGCCTACAGATCCTAATAAATTTACTGATACAGCCTGGGAAGCAATTACAAAATCCCAGGATATAGTCCGTGCTTATCAACAACAGCAATTAGAAGTTGAACATTTAATTATTGCGCTTTTAGAAGAATCCACCAGTTTAGCCACAGGTATTATTACTCGCTCAGGCATTGATTTAATACGCTTAAAACAGCAGTTAGAAAGTTATACCCAACGTCAGCCAAAAGTTGGTAAAAGTGATCAGCTTTATTTAGGCCGCAATTTAGATTTGCTATTGGATCGTGCTGAAGAAATTCGAGCGAGAATGAGAAATGAAGAGATTGCGGAGGGACATATACTCCTTGCTTTTGCTGAAGATGAACGCATTGGTAGAAGGATATTTAAAGGCTTAAATGTAGATATTGCTAAGTTAGAAACTGCGGTCAAAGCTGTTCGTGTTACCCATAAGGTTAGTCAAAAGGTGGGAGAAGCAGAATCTGCGGATGCACCTTATGAAGCTTTAAAAAGATTTGGAAGAGATTTGACTGAACAGGCAAAAGCGGGAAAATTAGATCCTGTGATTGGCCGCGATGATGAAATTCGCCGCGTGATTCAAGTATTATCTCGTCGTAGCAAAAATAACCCTGTTTTGATTGGTGAACCTGGAGTTGGTAAGACTGCGATCGCAGAAGCATTAGCCCAACGAATGCTTAATGGTGACGTTCCTGAATCTTTGAAAAATCGCCAATTGATTTCTTTAGACATCGGGAGTTTAATCGCTGGGGCAAAATATCGTGGTGATTTTGAAGACCGTTTGAAAACTGTACTCAGGGAAGTTACGGAGTCAAATGGGCAAGTAGTTTTATTTATTGACGAACTGCATACTGTTATCGGTGCAGGTTCCAACCAACAAGGTTCAATGGATGCAGGAAGCCTGCTTAAACCCATGCTGGCACGGGGTGAGTTGCGTTGTATTGGTGCGACTACCTTAGATGAATATCGCAAATACATTGAAAAAGATGCAGCTTTAGAACGTCGGTTTCAACAGGTATATGTAGATCAACCGACAGTAGAAAACACCATTTCTATTTTACGGGGTTTAAAAGAACGTTATGAAGTGCATCATAATGTCAAAATCGCCGATTCTGCTTTGGTAGCCGCTGCAACTTTATCAGCGCGTTATATTGCAGATCGCTTTTTACCAGATAAAGCCATTGACTTAGTAGACGAAGCCGCAGCTAAGTTAAAAATGGAAATTACCTCCAAACCTGCGGAGTTAGAAACTATTGATAGACGCTTGATGCAGCTAGAAATGGAAAAACTATCCTTAGCAGGAGAAGACAATGGTATTGCCCAAACTAGGGAGCGTTTAGACCGAATTGAGCAAGAAATTACTGCTTTAACGCTTAAACAGCAAATGTTTAATGAACAATGGCAAAGGGAAAAGCAATTATTAGAAGCTATTAGCACTTTAAAGAAAGAAGAAGATACGCTGCGGGTGCAAATTGAGCAAGCAGAAAGGGATTATGATTTAAACAAAGCTGCTCAATTGAAATATGGCAAATTGGAAGGAGTGCAGAGAGAACGGGAAATTAAGGAAGTGAAACTCCTAGAAATTCAAAGCCAAGGTTCTACACTACTGCGTGAACAAGTCACAGAAGCTGATATTGCTGAAATAGTCGCCAAATGGACAGGAATTCCTGTAAATCGGCTTTTGGAATCGGAACGGCAAAAATTACTGAAATTAGAAAGTTATTTGCACGAGAGAGTAATCGGACAAGAAGAAGGGGTTTCCGCTGTCTCTGCGGCTATTCGTCGCGCTCGTGCAGGAATGAAAGATCCCTCTCGCCCCATTGGTTCGTTTTTGTTCATGGGACCAACTGGTGTTGGTAAAACTGAACTCGCCCGCGCTTTAGCTCAATTTCTCTTTGATTCTGATGACGCTTTGCTGCGGTTGGATATGTCCGAGTACATGGAAAAACACTCGGTTTCTCGTTTAGTGGGTGCGCCTCCCGGATACATCGGTTATGAAGAAGGTGGTCAACTTTCGGAAGCTATCCGTCGTCATCCTTATTCTGTGGTGTTGCTGGATGAAGTAGAAAAAGCCCATCCAGATGTGTTTAATATTCTTTTGCAGGTCTTAGATAATGGTAGTATTACTGACTCTCAAGGACGAGGAGTAGATTTCCGAAATACTGTTATAGTAATGACTAGCAACATCGGCAGTGAGGATATTTTGGACGTTTCTGGTGATGATAGTAAGTATCATATAATGCGGAAACGAGTTATGGAAGGTTTGCAATCATACTTCCGCCCGGAATTTCTCAACCGTGTGGATGATCTCATACTTTTTCACACCCTCAGCCGTTCAGAAATGCGGCACATCATCCGTCTACAACTCAAACGGGTCGAAAATCTCCTCAAAGAACAAAAAATCTCCTTTGAAATATCACAAGCAGCCTGTGACCACCTTGTTGAAGCTGGATATGATCCAGTTTATGGCGCACGTCCGCTAAAAAGGTCAATTCAGCGCGAAGTCGAAAACCCCCTCGCTACTAAGTTATTAGAAAATACCTTTATTTCTGGCGACACAATTATCATTGATAAAGGTGAACATGGGTTAACTTTTAGCAAAAAATCACCTGTTAAAACCTTAGCAACAGTCAACAGTGTGAAGTTGTTAGAGGCATCTTCTGAAGTGTAAGTTTCTACTTAGATAGAAGTTACAATTTCTGCAATTTGGTCGCCTGTGTTTGAGTAATATATTTACGGAGGATATTTTTTATGATTGCAAACCCCAATTATAACTATATTTACCCTGAAGAATATCTTCAATTAGAAGAAACCAGCCCAATAAAACATGAATACAGAGACGGATAAGTTTACGCAATCGCTGGTGCGAGTAATACTCATGTAGTTATTACTCTCAAATTGCTTCAATGCTGAGAAATTATCTGCGCGGTAAAGGATCTCAGACTTATATTGCTGACACAAAAGCGCATATTGAAACAATGGATATATAATATTATACCTATTGCAAAATTGTTTATGTGGTATGATATAGAGTTTTAGATTTTATGTATTTTCGGTGTTCTTTGGGCTGGCTAATTCAAACATAACCCTGTAACTATAACTTTTGGCTAAAACAAAGACTACCCCTCATTATAACATAAAATTAATTCTGCAAGACGTCTAATAGTTATAGAAAAGGGGTAAATGTACATTTAGTAAGAGTAGATTTTCATTGTCCCATAGCGGATGTGTATGAAGATGTGAGTTTTGAAACTCAGTCCTGACTCCTAGCTCCAACGAAAAGACTTTTTCAGCAAGCCCTAATTAACTTGCTATATGAGAGTTCAATTACTTTCCACCGCGAAGACATTGAGCATAACTTGTACGAATAGTCATTGTAGTTGGATCTCCTGCTCCCAGGACTTTTTCACAGATTTGTAATGCTTTTGCATAGTGGGGTTATGCTTCGCTGTAATATCCTCGCGATTGGTATAGTTTTGCTAATTTATTTAAGATGACAGAAGATTTGTAGTCCTATGCAAGTTATGAAATTACAGGTAACAAAATAAAACTCCTCAAGACTGATAAACCAATATCTTCAATGTTTATTAGTTGATTGGCAGCAGCAATACCCACATAGGGTAATAGAGATTTCAAACCCAAGTAGAGTTATTTTCCGAGATATCAATAAAAGCGACATATTGTATGTATAGTGAAAACTTTCCACCACTAAAAGAATGCTCAAATGAATAATTGATAAGTCCACCATAAATTTTGGAGGCAGATTAGCACACTTCAAACTTAAGTTTGAAGTGTGCAGATGTACTAATACACGCTGGAATCTTTATGGAGCAATAAATATAGGCGTTATCAGAAATTACTGAATGTTTTTGTCTGGGTATTGCCTGTACCAGCTTGTGAAATACCAATCTCTTTACCAATCGTTAATTGTCCCATCAGCTTTCACCACCTACAATCTACACCTGTTAACTTAATATTCCCCCAGTCTCCAATCCCCCCTTATGGTAGTGTAATCCGAATCATAAATAAGAGGAATTCCTTACCTCCAAAAAGACATATATCGACGAAAATTGATTCTCAGAATTATCTCTGCAAGTAAAACAGACGGATAACTATGCTAGAACAAGGCACTATCAGTATACATACTGATAATATTTTCCCAATTATCAAAAAGTCTCTCTATTCAGATCACCAAATTTTCTTGCGGGAACTGGTATCCAACGCTGTAGATGCCATCCAAAAGCTAAAAATGGTGTCCCGCGCTGGTGAGTATAATGGAGACACGGGTGAACCAGAAATTACAATTGGCATTGATCAAGATAAAAAGACCCTCTCCATCTCCGATAATGGGATTGGGATGACAGCAGAGGAAGTCAAAAAATATATTAACCAAGTCGCTTTCTCAAGTGCAGAAGAATTTATTCACAAATATGAAGGGAAAGCAGATCAACCAATAATCGGACACTTTGGTTTAGGTTTCTACTCCTCCTTCATGGTGGCGAAAAAAGTAGACATTGATACTCTTTCCTATCAAGAAGGTTCTCAAGCAGTTCACTGGACTTGTGATGGTTCACCAGAGTTTACCTTAGATGAGTCTTCTCGCACTACTCGCGGTACTACTATTACCCTCACTTTAATGCCAGATGAGGAAGAATATTTAGAAGCTGCGAGAATTAGAACTCTAGTGAAAACTTACTGTGATTTTATGCCCGTACCCATCAAATTAGATGGGCAAGTATTGAACCAAGAAAAAGCACCTTGGAGGGAATCTCCTAGCAATTTAACCAAAGAAGATTATTTAGAATTTTACCGCTATCTATATCCTTTTCAAGAAGAACCTTTGTTATGGGTGCATCTGAATACAGATTATCCGTTTATTATTAACGGGATTATGTATTTTCCCAAGATGCGGCCTGATGTGGATGTGACTAAAGGACAAATTAAGTTATTCTGCAATCAGGTTTTTGTTAGCGATAACTGTGAAGAAATTATCCCCCAATTTTTAATGCCCATGCGGGGTGTGATTGATAGTACGGATATTCCATTGAACGTTTCTCGCAGTGCTTTACAGGGGGATCGCACTGTTAAACGTATTGGTGACTACATAGCAAAGAAAGTAGGTGATCGCCTCAAAGAATTATACCGCGACGACCGCGAACAATACATCAGTGCTTGGAAAGACTTAGGAACATTCGTTAAATTTGGCGTTCTCAACGACGATAAATTTAAAAAACAAGTCGAAGACATCCTCATCTTCCGCAGCACTGCTAAAATAGAAACAACACCCGCAGTTGAAGTCCAATCATCAGAAGGTGATCTCTGGCAAGATGTCACCCCATCTAACACCAGCAGCACACCTTACACCACCATCAAAGAATATCTAGAACGCAACAAAGAACGCCACGAAAACCGCGTTTTTTACAGCACCGATGAAGCCAGTCAATCCACATATATTGAACTGCACAAAAACCAAGGTTTAGAAGTCCTATTTATGGACTCCTTCATCGACACCCACTTTATTAACTTCCTAGAAAGAGAATATCAGGATGTTAAATTTACACGGGTAGATTCTGACCTTGATAATACCTTATTGGATGATAAATCCGGCGAAATTGTTGACCCCACCACCAACAAAACCAAAAGTGAAATTATCAAAGAACTATTTGAGAAATCACTCAACAGACCCAAAGTTAACATCCGCACGGAAGCCTTAAAATCAGATGACCCTCAAGGAACACCACCAGCAATGGTATTGTTACCAGAAATTCTCCGTCGTCTAAGGGAAATGAACGCCATGATGCAACAGCAAAACGCCGATTTTCCTGAAGATCATATTTTGTTAGTAAATACCGCACATCCCTTGATTCAAAACCTCGCTAATATCAATCAAGGTAGTATCATCATTCAAAGTGATGGAGAATCACCCACAGAACAGTTAGTGAAAATGATTTGTCAGCACGTTTATGATTTAGCATTAATGTCCCAAAAAGGCTTTGATGCTGAAGGTATGAAATCCTTTGTGGAACGTTCTAATGATGTGTTGACGAAGCTAACAGAACAAGCGAGTAAGTAGAAAAGAACAATTAAATATAGATAGGGACTATCCCACATTTTTTTTAGAGACGTTGCTTACAGCGTCTCTATTTACAGAAGATAGCAGATCAATGAGGTACAGAATCTAAATTGAAACCTAGAGAGCAAGAGAGTTTTACTCCTGACTCCTGACTCCTGACTCCTGCTGTATTAGGAATAATGCTGATAGCTCTTTGAACATAAATTATCCTAAACCAAGTAATTTACTAATCAGAGGTAATAATTTATTCGGGTCTTCCACTAATTGAGCCACAGTTGGTAAACTTGTAAATAAACTTTTCAACATTGAAATAGGATTTTTGGCAGTCTTTTTGTGGGTTGCTTCTTGAGGACTTGTCGCTGCTGCTGCCACAGTTTACAATTGTTCTAAAGCTTTAGCTTTATCTTCTCCACTTAACTCAGTAGACTGGGAAATCGCTTCTTGTAACTGCGTTAGCAAGAGCAAAATCGGATACAAAGCCTCAAACCCACATTCCGACATATTTCTTCAATATCAAACGACCTCGGTAAAAAATCCGGGTTTTATGTCGCCACCTCCAACGCCTTACTGACAAACGCCCGACTCTTATCAGGTATTAATCCGATTCTCTGGCATTTTGGTTATTTCTTGAGGATACTTAAATCCCACCTTCCGTACCCTAACTGTCACTGATAGTAGTACAACAGAACTAAAACCCCTGCAAGGGAGAAAAGGCTTAATGAGAATAGTATGATTAAAATGGTAATAGAGTGAGAGAATAAAGTTTTGTAAAGAAGATAAAAGAAAAGAAAATTTAATGATTTAAAAATTAAATTAGAACAGAAGAAGAAATGATTTAATCACAACAGGAGTTGTGGATAATTCTGTTGTGAAATCAAAGCTTCAAAAAATGGAAATTCAAAACCTAGACCATTTAGGCATAGTAGCAGGAATAATAGACGCCATAGGAGTAGTAGAAATAATCCTTGAAATTGGAGAGAAACTAAGTCCGGGTCATGTAGTAAAAGCCATGATAATCAACGGGTTAGGATTTGTATA
>CAJTBH020000226.1:0-12543 GCA_910574055.2 Azolla filiculoides
GCACTTATATATATAGATGATTTTAAAATCCTCATTAGTTTTTATTAGGAAATAAGGTGCATTTCCCCTGATCTAAACATCGTGTTTTATTCCCGCAATCATGTCTGCCAAACTGGCATTTCCTGGTTCTAAATTTCAGTTTGCCATGCGATCCATTGGTGGCCGATTCCAAGAACAAGCATGCGCACAAGCAACCCCTGGTAAACCTGATCAAGATTGACTTTCTAAACTTCCTAAACCTCTTTGTAAAATACCATCTTTAACCATATATTCTCTGGTTGCTTTTGCACCAGTGTCATCAAAACTATAACTAGCAAATTCACGTTCTACAGTGGGAGCAAAGGTAATATCCATTAAATATGAACTATATTCTAATTGGCCAAAATCACTCATTTTAACAAAACTACCACCAGCATAGTTACGTTCATCTCCTAAAATTCTATCTATTTCTAAGGGATGTCCAATGCTTTCATGAATTTGTAGCATCATTTGGTCTGGTGCTAAAACAAAAAAAATTGGTGCGGATATTTGGAAATTCTTCGGCTGTTAATAATTCTAATGCTTGTTCACCAATTTTCTGCCTTTGATGCCATAGGTTTTCTTCTTTTAAGAGTTCCCATCCACCTTGATAAAAGTGCGCTTGTAGTCCATTATTTGTCCGCTGTTGAACAAATCCACGATCTTGTGTGATCACACCGAGATGAGTACCAATAGACAGAATTTTTTGATATACTTCTGAACCATTACTACTCACAAACCAAGTTTCCTTTTGACCGGTGTTTATGTTAGCGTTAGTTTGTAGAATTTTGTGTTTATCGTTAGTTCTTATGTTTTCGACACAGACGAATTAATGACTCGTTTATTTCACCTAGACTAATAGCATCTAATAGTTCAAACAATGGTGAATTATATTCCCCAACAAGTTTAGGACGGGTGTTTTCTCGAAAAGGATAAATCCAAAATTCACTAGCTGCGAGTGCTTGTTGATAGGCTATTTCGGCAGCATTTTGCAAGGATGATAGTATGAGGGAGTTGGTAGCGGCATAACGTAAAGAACCCTTAAATATGACTTCTATCATCCCTCCCATTGATAATATTTTACCATTCCTTTTGGGTAAGCCATCACGAACAGAATGCTTGCTCGATATTTCTTTGACAGCGCGAATACCGATCCAATCAGCATGAGAAATTGCTGTTGTTAATTCTTTCCACATAATTAAAATTCAAAATTCAAACATTATTATTTTGGCCGATTTTCTTCTTTATTGACTAAAATAGCCGTAATTCTTTTGATCAATTAACTTCTCCCGAAATTGGTAGTAAAAGTTCTTCTGGCATTAACTCAGTCGCTATTAGCAATCTTAGCCAATATCTAGTTTCTCTTCGTTCCTTTAAGGCAATTTCTAATTTGTGAACGAAATCATCTGTACTTTGTTTGTCCAGATTGAGATTCTTCAAGACTTCCTCCAATTGATTTACCCGACCTCACTAATTGCTGAGATATTGTTCGGGATACTCCTGACTTTTCATCTAATGCCTGGCAAAGTTATATGATACGAATCGCGAAATCAAATGTTCTATCAGTGATAGCTTTGTTGTTATTCATAACTTTGAATTTTGAATTTTGAATTTATCCTCTATGCCAACGAGTTCCTTCACAGTTATCAATTAGAGTAATGCCTTTTGATAAAAGATCATCACGAATGCAATCAGATTCAGCAAAATTTTTTCCTTTTCTCGCTTCCTGTCTTTTTTGAATTAGATCCTCTATTTCTGCATCAGTTAAAGCATCCTCAGATATGGTTTCTATTTCTAGTTGTGCAGTTAATCCTAACACATCTGCTAAAGTCACAAGGGTTTGCCATTCTTGCAGTAATTTATCCGGTGGAGTTTCCGTTTTTCCCTGATGTACAATAATATTTTTTTCTCGAATTAGTTCTTTGGCTAATTCAAAAATTACTGCTAATCCACCAGGAAAGTTAAAGTCATCATTAACGACTTCTTTAAATCTCTCGATGTAGGTATTGGAAGTTAGGTTATTTCTGATTCCTAATCCCCACTCCCCAGTCCCCAATTTCTTACCATATTGATAGCCAAATAATAAACCTTGTCTCAATGTATACCAGCCGTTTGTTGCTGCTAATATGGCTTCATCAGTAAAATCAATCGGTTTGCGATATTGTGCCATCAACACAAACAACCTTAATGCCATTGGGTCAACACCCCGATCTAACAAGTTGCGGATGGTGGTAAAATTACCCAAGGATTTGGACATTTTTTCTCCATCGACCTTGACCATGCCATTGTGTAACCAATAATTAGCAAGAGGTTTGCCTGTAACAGCTTCCGATTGGGCAATTTCGTTTTCATGATGAGGGAAAATTAAATCTGCACCACCAGTATGAATGTCAATGGTATCACCCAGGCGCTCGCGCACCATGGCTGAACATTCAATATGCCATCCAGGACGACCTTTACCCCACGGAGATTCCCAAGCAGGTTCTCCCTGTTTTACAGCTTTCCACAGGGCAAAATCAAAGGGGTATTGCTTCTTCTGATATTCCGCATCTTCGATATTTACCCGTTCACTCGCACCGAGTTGTAAATCTTCTAGTTTGCGTCCTGAAAGTTTGCCGTATTCATCAAATTTCTGCACTGCATAATAGACATCACCATTAGCAGGATAGGCAAAACCTTTATGTTCTAAATCGTGAATTAATCTTTGAATACCATTCATCGTATGGGTAGCACGGGGATATTCATTAGCTTCTTTAATCCCCAAACGTGACATATCTTCAAAATATGCCTGAATATAACGTTCTGCTACGGCTTCCATTGTTGACTTTTCTTGTCTAGCGCGGTTCAGAATTTTATCATCAATATCCGTGAAATTTTGGATATAACGGACATCATAACCGATAAGTTGCAGATAGCGACGCACTACATCCCAAATAATACACGCTCTAGCATGACCCAAATGACAATAGTCGTAAACCGTAACACCACAACAATACATCTTGACCTTGCCAGGTTCGACGGTAGTAAACGGTTCTTGACGACGAGTAAGCGTATTATAAATAGATAGGGTCATAATCTAGGAATGGGACAATCTAACGATCAGCAATAATAACGTAAGTTGTGAGTGATGGGCAAAATGTTGCATTCATTATATATACTAAATCATAGCGTTATTTATCAAAGATAATGAAGTAGCCCTAGGACAAAACGTAAAGTTTAAAGTTAACAATATATAAAGGTAAATTGTGATTCTAGCTCTACCGAAAACTCAATCAGTAACTTTTGAGGAACTTGTACAGTGGAAACCATAAGACAAGTATTATAAATTACAAAATGGACTAATTGTTGAAATGAATCAACCATCAGGTCAGCATGAATGGATCATCATTTTTCTGAATAAAGAAATAACCTCAGAATCCACACGCCTAAATTTATACTATGGAATAGCAAAAACTGTTTTGGTTAAACCACCTGAAAGTCAATCAGCTTATTTACCAGATGTTTTACTAGTGAATCCTGTTAATTTGGCAAATGAGCCGTTATGGGAAAAGCAAGCTACAGTTACTCAAGCTGCATCAATTCCATTAGTTATTGAAGTTGTGAGTACAAACTGACGCGTTGATTATTTGACTAAGGTCAAGGAATATGAAGAAATTGGTATTCCTGAATATTGTATTGTTGATTATCTGGTATTAGATGGAACTCCCTAAATAAATAGGAAATCCTAAGCAAGCAACTATTTCTAGTTATGATGTAGTAAATGCCGAATATCAAGTTCAGTAATTTAGAAATGATGAAGTAATTGTATCAGCAACTTTTCCAGAGTTAAAATTAACGGCTAATCAGATTTTTCAAGCTGGTATATGAATCGAGTTCTCATCCAGAAATGCCAACTAGCCCAAATCAGGCTAATATTCAAAATAGACAAAAATCCTACTCATGACTATGCCATCACCAGTTATTTCTGAATCTCAAGCAATGGAAGCCCCTAAACAAGGATTACCTGTAACTATTATTACAGGGTTCCTTGGCAGTGGCAAAACAACTTTACTCAATCATATTCTAACTAATCAACAAGGTGTAAAAACTGCTGTTTTAGTTAATGAATTTGGTGAAATTGGTATTGACAATGAATTGATTGTTGCCACCGAAAATAATATGCTGGAACTTAGCAACGGTTGTATTTGCTGCACTATTAATAATGACTTGGTTGATGCTGTTTACAAAGTTCTAGAACGGGAAGAAAAACTAGATTACCTAGTTGTAGAAACTACAGGATTAGCAGATCCTTTACCTGTAGCCATGACATTTCTCAGTTCGGAACTGCGAATTTTAACCCGTCTTGATTCCATAGTTACTGTAGTTGATGCGACAAATTATAGCTTAGATTTATTCAATTCCCAAGCTGCATTTAATCAAATTAGTTATGGTGATGTAATTCTGTTAAATAAAGCAGATTTAGTCGACAGCAGCACTTTAGAGGAATTAGAAGGAAAGATTAACAAAGTTAAGGAAGGTGCAAGAATTATTAGGACTAAAAATTCTCAAGTTCCACTTCCTTTAATTCTCAGTGTTGGTTTGTTTGAATCTGATAAATACTTTGAATCAGAAGCACACAAACATAACCATCACGATGATGACCATGCTAATTGTGGTCACGATCATCACACCCATGAACACCACCACCATCATCATTCTGACCATTTGGAAAATGATGGTTTCACATCCATATCTTTCCAAAGTGATAAGCCCTTTTCAATTCGCAAATTTCAGTATTTCTTAGATAACCAACTCCCCAACGACGTATTCCGCGCTAAAGGAATTATGTGGTTTGATGAAAGTCCCCAACGCCATATTTTCCATCTCTGCGGTAAACGGTTTACCATAGATGATGATGAATGGAAGGGTGAACGGAAAAACCAAATAGTGTTAATTGGTCAAAATTTGAATGAAGAAACTCTACTCAAACAACTAGAGAACTGTCTTTGTATTCCTTCAGCTAGTAGAGGTAAAGGATTTGGGAAATAATTCGTAATTCGTAATTCGTAATTCGTGATTATCAACAGTCTCAAAATCATCAATAAATTGAGTAGTTTTTTTAACCCTATTACGAATTACGAATATTCTATTTGCTTTTTATAAGTATGTGTGGATTATTGAAAATAATCAAGTTTCATATATTAGGGTTAATCACTATAAAATAAACAACAGAAATTTGACTAATTATTAATAATAATGCGCGTTATTGTTCAACGAGTTAAATCATCGCAAGTAAGTGTAAATGGGGAAATTATCGGTAAAATTGGTCGGGGATTAAATTTACTTGTGGGTATTTCTCAGACAGACACTGATGCTGAAGTTGATTGGATGGTTCGTAAATGCTTAGAACTACGCTTATTTCCTGATTATGAGGGTAGTGACAGATGGCAGAAATCTGTACAAGAAATTAACGGCGAATTATTAGTAATTAGTCAATTTACCCTCTATGGAGATAGTACTAAAGGTCGTCGTCCTTCTTTTGACCGTTCTGCTAAACCAATATTAGCTGTAGATTTATATAATAGCTTTGTTGATAAATTACGAACCAGCGGTTTAAAAGTCGAAATCGGTGAATTTGGTGCAATGATGTCAGTGGGAATCGAAAATGATGGACCCGTGACTTTGATATTAGAACGGGAAGCTAAGTGAAAGGTGATCATAAATAAATATTAATTAGAGACTCCCTTGCCAGTAAGAAATTAGGGGTGTGGGATTCCACCTTACGCAGAAGCATTATCCCTCTACTCCATTAGTATGACCTTATTCTTTTAGTGGGAATCGAGTAGTTGATCCAATAGGTGAACGCTATGCTATCTGATAGCGCAGGATGGCGTAAGCCATGTTTTATTATAACTATCTGTATTACAGTAGTTATGCGATTGGAAAGAATAGTCAGCTTATTAATTGTAGTTGAAATACCCTGAAAGGGATTATATCGTTACTTGTTATAAATAACAAGCAACGGTTTGATTAAAATCAAAGTATTCTCTTGGAGAAAAATCTCATTTCAGTCAAATACTAGGGTTTATCTGGTTGTGAGGGACCTTGGAAAGCTTGACCACTTTGCTTAAAGTCTGCAGTAAAACCAGGGTAGAGGTTAAAACTAGCTGTCCTTGTTGTTTATCCCTCAACTTCAGGGAAACGAGGAGCGACTAGCGACTGTCCACCAGTAGCTTATTGGGGTAGACGAAACTCCTGGTGCAACATAGCCGAAACTCAGCACAGGTTGCCCAGGAGAATCGGTAATTTCACGATTACTATCAGTTATGTGTACATCAAATAGTTCTGAATCATCATCAAGATCAATAATATTTACAATCATTGTGATCGAAGCAATACTGACCCTTGTGATTGCTGAAGCCTCCGGCAAGCTAAGCATTTACGTAGTATCCCAAAAGGATACATTCCGCTTCGCTACATTCGCAATGACATTGTATAATTAATTCTTTCTAGGTACTTATTGAGGGATTTTTCAGTAAAAGGATACCTGTGCCGTAAGTTCTGAGCTATTTAAGAGATTCCACTACCATCACCAAATACCTGCTGTAAGATGAGAGAATATTAAACTAAACATCACAAAACTTAAAATTCATTCATCATGGCAAAAATCCAGTTTTCTAGAGGCGTTGACGAAGTAGTAGTTCCAGATGTACGCTTGACGCGATCGCGTAGTGGGGATCAAGGTACAGCGACATTTATTTTTACCAATCCCCAGATTTTGGGTCAAGGTAGCACTGATGAAATCACTGGGATGTATATGATTGACGAAGAAGGCGAAATTCTTACCCGCGAAGTTAAGGGTAAATTTGTCAATGGTAAACCGGAAGCATTAGAAGCTGTTTATCTGATGAAAACTCCCGAAGAATGGACTCGCTTTATGCGCTTTATGGAACGCTACGCTCAAGAAAACGGACTTGGATTAACTAAATCCTAAGTAAGATAAAGTGATAGGTTAAAGGGAAGTAAGCAGGAGAATATAAGGGAGAAATAAATGAAAAATTAAAAAACTCCTGCCTGTTATCTTGTACATCTTACCTTTTCCTACTAATAACTGATTCATAGATTGCCGGCGCAAAAGTTGTTCTTGTCCCACCTGCCTATACCAGTCAAACTTATTCCCGATGGGGATATATTTACCCAATCAAGGGTAGGTCCTATTACGAGGGGAAAGTTTCTAAGTGTGCGCATTGTGGATTTGAACATGATGGTGATATAAATGCTGCTATTAATTAAATGCTGCTATTAATATTACTGCTTTGGGAAAGTCTATAAGCCTTCCTGAAAGTCCAGGGATGAATTGTCAATTAAAGGATCCACTGCCTTGGGGGGCTCTGCCGACTTGTTAGGGAAGCTCCTCTGAAAGAGGGAGCAAGTGGCGTGGGCAATTCTCTCTCTTCCCGATGGATTCAAATCTGTAGCTAAAGTCTCGTGCCTTTAGGTCGAGGTAAGCTTACCTCTCCTTGTTACCTATTTAAATTTTTGTTCGGTCATTGGCTGAAATTTCCCTATGTATGAAACTGCAACTACATCCAGACTCAGCAGAAATGACTGTCATTTGTACAGTTGTCAGCGTAAGTAATACACGCACCCCAGAAACAGATAAAAGTGGTCAATTGATTCACCAATTGTTGTTGACTGCTAATCATATTATTGATGGTTACACAATTATCAAAGATGAAACAGCACAGATCCCAAAATAGATAGAACTGCTGGGTAACAATGCAAATTTAGGTGCTTTCATTTTTAATGGTGGCATAGGAATTGCACCCAGAGATACCAGTTATAATGCTATTTAAAAGTCGTTAGAAAAGACTTTACCTGGATTTGGTAAATTATTCCGCTTTCGCATCTCCCTCTGTACCTGGTATCTATCAAAATCAATTAATCTTTTCTCTTCCCGGTTCCAGTAACGCTGTACGACTGAGAATGGAAAAACTGATTTTACCACAATTGGTGCATTTGGTAAAACAGGCGACAGGGGATCGGTAGAACCTGTAAACTATCAAAAGTGAAACCTAGAGATCCAGGAGTGAAAAAATTTAATGGACTGCTGAAGCCGAAGCTAAACTCAAAGACATTCCCTTTTTTATCCGTCCTTTTGCTCGTAAAAATATTGAACCTTATCCTCAAGATCATAGTTTATCTCTGATCACAATTGAGATTTATGAACAGGTTAAGCAACAGTTCAATAAAAAATATGACTAACTGATTAAATGAAGCAAGAAAAATAAAAAACCCCCTAATTTACAGGGGTTTTTTATTTTCTTTGTATGCTAAAGTTTTCAGAATGTAATCATTGTCAAGCAGATAGTAGCCAAAATCGCGGCGATAATGTAGAAAACGGAAACTACTTGCAATTCTGACCAACCAGTTAATTCTAAGTGATGGTGTAATGGAGCCATTTTAAATAGACGCTTACCTTTACCATCTGCCCCTTTGGTGGCTTTGTAATAACTCACTTGCGCCATCACAGACAGGGTTTCCACAAAAAAGATACCGCTAAGAATAAACAGGACTACTAAACTGTTAGTTAGCAGTGCAACAGCAGCTAAAGCACCGCCTAATGCTAGAGAACCGGTATCTCCCATGAAAACACGGGCTGGGTTACGGTTATGGGCTAAAAATCCTAAGCAACTACCACTTATGGCTGCACAGAATATCATAAGATCAGGTGAAGTTGGTGTAATAAAAGCACCTAATGCAAAAATAGCGATCGCAACTGTTCCCCCTGCTAACCCATCAATCCCATCTGTTAAATTAGTCGCATTACTTTCTGCTAGCAACACAAAACCAGCCAAAGGCCAAAAGAGTAATCCTAAAGGTAGGGAAAAACTAACCCAAGGTAAGGCGATATTTGATATACTAAAATCTCTATTCAACATCATCCACAGACAGAAACCAGTCGCAAAAAGGATCTGCAAAACCAGTTTCATCTTCGGAGATATACCTTTATTTGATTTACGACGCAAAATTTGCCAATCGTCTATCCACCCAATTAAACCATAGCTGAGCGTTAAAACAGAAACAGCAACTACATCTTGAGCAAAGTTAGACAAGACACAGGCAACCATTATAGCTACAGGTATGAAAAAAACACCCCCCATAGTAGGAGTTCCAGCTTTTTTCAAATGTGCTTGAGGCCCATCTTCCCGAATAACTTGCCCTGTCTTCAATGCTTGTAATAGGGGTATGACAAAATTACCAGCAGCCGCAGCACCCACAGAACACAGTAAAAACGGCATGGTAAGGGAACTCGGATGCCAGGGTAATCTATGCCCCAGCCAATCTAAAATTAATGCAGTTGCAGTCAATGAAAGGGCTAATAAACAAGCCAACCCAATACCAGAAATGTTCAAACCTTGATTAGGAGATAGTTTAGCGTCCACAAAAAATTTCCCTTCACTCCACACTTAAAATAAAAACAGCAAAAAGAGACTATTGATGTTGATCAAACTAAGTCCCCAGGCCTCTTGTGACTAGTCCTCATCTATAGCGATATCATTATCATCATCATAGTCAAGGTCGCCAATTGCATCTTCTCCACCCAGGAAATCTGATATTTCTTCTTCTTGTTCGGAAAAGGCCGATTCGTAAGGTTCACGTGCTATGAGACGACTGCTAGATTGCAACCAGTCCAACATTGAGGACTCTTGCTTCAAGGGAATTACTGTAGCTCGCTGGTTTCGGGGTTGCTCACGTAGAGGAGAATTTAACATATCAACGAATGTACCAAGAGTTCTTTGTAACTAGACATTAAGAGTCTATCATTTGATACGGGATAATTTAGTTAATGATTCAACTCTTTGATTTATAAATCCGAATTAAACAAAAAAATTAATTTAATAAGCCTATAGTAAACCGCCTGTAATTCTTAGTAGATTGCATGGGTGTATAAACAGAACATTTATTAAGATTGTTAATTGTGATTTTATAGTTATATTTTGAGGTAGAAGGCCATGATGACAAAATCTGCTCTTTTAGAAGCAATTGCTGGTACAAATCGCGGTTTGCTGGCAACTGAAACCCAAAAACAGGCTATTCTAGCTGTGATCGCAGGTTTAGAAGACTTTAAGCCCACACCGCGCCTTTTAGAAGCCACCCACTTACTAGAAGGTGATTGGCGACTACTATACACTACGAGCAAAGCTTTGTTAAACCTAGATCGTTTTCCCTTTTATAAACTTGGCCAGATTTACCAATGTATTCGAGTAGAAACTACCAGTGTTTATAACATAGCTGAAATCTATGGACTACCTTCTTTAGAAGCATTAGTCAGCGTAGCCGCTAAATTTGAACCAGTCTCTGACCGTCGAGTCCAAGTAAAATTCCAACGCTCTATTATTGGCTTACAAAAGCTAGTTGGCTACAAATCACCAGCATATTTTATCCAACAAATTGAATCCGGACAGAAATTTACAGCTATTGACTTTCCTATCAACAGCGACCAACAAGGATGGTTAGATATTACCTATATAGATAGCGATTTGCGGATTGGCAGGGGTAACGAGGGAAGTGTGTTCGTCTTGAGCAAGGCATAAATTTTAGTATTTGGTAAGAAGTATTTGCGAACGACCTTATTCTATTATGAGTCGTTTGTCAAGTAGGGAATGATACTCTTATGGGGGAATAGGGTATCGGGTGTAGGGGGAGATAGAGTTCAGCAATTTTCGCACAGGTATGAGAATTCTCACTGATTAGCCGGACTAGGTATGATGCGGGAAGTGCTATTCAGGATTGACGCAACTGGCATATTAGTATGGTGCAACAGACCTATAAGTTGGTTAGTATCAATAGATTTTCGAGCTCTAACGCACCCTGAAAGAGATATTGACTGTGACAGTTGCGTAAGTCCTATAATTTGTTATTCCTGATTTTTGACCATTCTTCCACAACTGGAAAACAGCAATTCCCTTGAAAATCAGCAAAAATATAAAAAAAATAAATCTAAATAATATAGATGAAGTTTGGACAGATAAGTGAAAGCCGTAGAAGTTACAGGAACAACTGACGAAAAAGAACAATTCTTATTAGACCAAGCCATCAATGTAGAAATACCTGGTCGTGTCCGAGTTATTCTTCTATTTGATAGATCTACAGATGAATTAGAAAATGACCCAGATGATACTCCTATTAAATCTGTCAAAGCAAGTCTCAAAATTTTATTACAGCAAGCAAAAGCTGGAGAACATATTCTACTTGCTCAAATGTGGGAGGGAATTGGTTTCTAATCAACCTTTAACTCAGTCTGAACAATCTGCTCAACCGTCAAATTCAATTCTGGGAATCTGGTGATTTAAAGGTTTTATTTCCACGAAACTGAGTAACTTGATATTCTCCATCTACTAATTCATAAACAGGAATACTCAGTTGTTTAGGATTACCAATGAAATTTCTTCCACCGAAAGCTAAATAATCAATAATCCAATATTCTGGAATACCTCACTCCTCATAGTCTCCCAGTTCCTTAAAATCATCATCACGCCAATTGGTGCTGACAACCTCAATGATTAATTTCACTGATCTCCCTTGAGTAATGACTGATTCAGATTCCTATCTGAGTTCATTTACAAGCGCTGCGTCATCTAGAACTATCACCTCTGGTTCATATCCAGATTTTCCGTCTACAGATTTGATGATACATTCTCTGGGAATAAAGAAGGGTAATTTATATTGTCTCAACAGAGAATTTAGCTCAGCGATGATAAATCCTGCTGATTTTGAATGGTTACCTTTTGGTTTCGGCATTTGGGCAATTACTCCATCATGCAATTCATAAGGGTGTTCTGTATTTTCTGGATACCAGGGAATAAATTTGTCAAATGTGACTTCTTTGTGTAAAGCTTGAATCATTGTTGCTGTTTCTCCCCAGATGGACAATGTTCGCTCTAATTCTTGTTGCCAGACATTAATTACCCAGAATAAAATTTTCACCTCAACACCATTTGCCGAATCTGGGGAATGGGAAAAAGTATAACAAATTACCTTCCTCAATAATCTCCACTTTCCAAGAAGAAAAATGAACCGAGAAGAAGTGTTCGCGTAGTTTTAGGAAGGGATAGGAAACAAAGAAAAGAGAATTGCAGAGAGATTTTGCATAAGTCCTGTAATCTCGTGCTTCTAAAGATTATTGTCTATTGTTGGCTTGGGACTGTTTATGCTAACGGGACATAACCAAAAATCAAGGCTAAATGTAGCCCAAACTGGCTTGATAAGAAGGAAACACGTCCGGATTCAAGTTGAACCAATCAATAAATAGAAAAGATATGGCTGTTCTCAACGCTTCTAAGGCTGCAGTAAAAGTATTCAAAGGTTTCTTAGCCCACCTTGGTCTTAGTCCTCCAGTCCACTGATGGCAAAGAATAAAAGTGTAGGCACAGAAAACCAAGATAAAATGGCGCAGTCAACTGCTGTTATCTCCAACTTGATATTCGTTGAGTCCTAACCATCCCTTGGCTTCCCTGTAAACAACTTATACCCAATTTCTTT